>RJWT010015797.1:0-20234 GCA_004365215.1 Cuniculus paca | reverse complement strand
ACTAAAATCCACAGAAACTGTAAGCTAAAGAAACCTCTCCTTCCTTCACTTTGGGCATCAAGTATTTTGTCTCAACAATGAGAGAAAAAGTAACTAAGACAGTGACTGTGTTACTTTACATGAAAGAGAAGCATGAAGATGGTAGATGGAATTAAGGTTGCTAATCAGCTGACCTTATATTAAGGAGCTTATCCTACTTCTCCAGGTGGGTCCAGTGTATCACAAGGGCTCTTAAAAGCAGAAGAGATGACATCAAAAGAGGAAAAGGGATATAACATGAGGACCTAAATTTCCATTGCTGGATTTGAGATGGAAGAAGGGACCACAATCAAAGAAAGATAGCTGGCCTAAAGCTAGACCAGTCAAGGAAATTAATTCTCCTCTACAGCCTCAACACCTTGATTTTGTCTCTGTGAAATCCATCTTGGTCTTCTGACCTCTAGAACTGTAAGATCACAAACTTGTTTTAAGACCTTAAGTTTGTGATATGTTATAGAAACAATAGTAAACTAATGTATGAAGTGAACACAGAACAAATCAGTCTAACAGATTACTGAGATAGTAATCAGAACTCAAATAGTCTGCATTTCCTGAGATGGTTTCCATTCTAAGTCTTCATTCATATTCTCATCATTTTGAACTCCATGCCATGGATTTTTCCTTTCTCTTTATTTTCTGTTCTCCACTTCCAAACTTACTTATTCCAATTCTCATCATTTAGAGTGTCTTTCTACAGGAGGGGAATCTCTGATAATTAATTTGGATGATTATATTTTTGAAATGGGAGAATTAAGTTTTGTTTTGTATGACTGTTATTGATCATGACCAATCAGGAGACAGAAACCACGAAGTTACTTGAACAAGAAAGTCAAATGTAAAGACTTATTAAATATAATCATACTATTCTTCACTTCCATATACCAAACAAAACAGAAAGTTTTCTCATGAGGCAGAAGAAATTATTATTTGTTTGAAATTTCAAATCTCTCTTTAGTATCTCATGTGACAAATTGAGAGAGGTGCATAAAGTAATTCTGCTGCATATATACATATGTATGCACTGAGGAAAATCAAGTGTGCAATTGTTTGAACTGCAAGCTGATGCAGCATCTTTTTTTTTTTTTCTTGCAGAATTCCATTTTAAATGAAATAATGACTGACAAACTATGGTTATTCAGGCTTAGGTATTTAGTAAAGAGTTTCTTAAAAATTACAATAAAATGAATATGTCACTTAAAGAAAAAAGTGAATATTTCTTAGCAGTGATAAAATTCAGACTCTGATTTAGAGATGAGAATTTTGGAAATTTTGTGTCTGCCACCACAAGCTTGACAACTTCCAAATCCCTGAAGACTTTTTTTTCCTGAACACTGTTCTAATGAGATTGGTATGATATTAAAAATTTTGATATTACAGTATATGAACTATGTCAATATTTAGAAGACCTGATAACATAGTAAGCTAACATTTCTAAATGGCTGATGTATTCTGTTCCAAAATCATTCAAGGGTCAAAAATCCATTGAAAGTATGAGAGAGCCCAATAGATTTCAGTGCAACGGAAGACAAAATGTTCATTGGTGTGATTTCAGATTCCATATTGTAGCTAACTTTTAAGATACTTTCATTGGTTGAGTTTTGTGAAGCAGCAAAGAATTTTCACACTTAATGACAAAAGTTATTAAAATTCTATTTCCTTTTCCAAGGACATAATCTATGTAAGGCTGGATTGTCTTCATGTATTCCAGTCAACATATCACAACTGATTAGTCCAGAAACAGGAATGAGAATACAGCTGTCACCCATAAAGTCAGACATTAAAGCAAATTGCAAAGATGAAAAGTAATGCCAATCTGCTTATTAATATTTTGTTTAGAAAATAATGCTATGTTAATAAAAGTATTTTATCTATCATGATCAGTTTACTTCTAGATTAATAAATATTTCAATAATTCTCAATTAAAATGTTTAAAATAGTAAATATTAATAAATAAAATTGACAAGCATAAAAGTTCTTTGGGGTACCCAATAATTTTTCAAGTTTATGAAGAGTACTAGAGGACAAAAGATTGCTGACATAAGCAATAAATGAGCTAAAGTTGTAGATTTTGGATTAAGGTGAGGAAGCACTGTATGAAAACTTCAGCTGTTACATCCTACTAGTAATCAGAAAAGTAAATGCTAAAATACAGATAGAAATCATTTTTTCCCCTTCACATTGGCAAAACTTTTAAAACCTGATAGCGTCAAGGTTGATGAGAACTCTCATTTGTTGTCAGTTGAAGTTTGAGTATGATTATTGGTAACAGCAAATTGGCAATCTCTTATTTAATTGAAAATGCATTCTGCAGCCTAGTGATTCTATTTCTTATTACATACTCGAGTCTCCTACTTGTGTGTGCTCAAGGATGAATGAGCAAGGATGTCCATTGTTAGCCTTTTTTTTTTGTAATAGGAAATCAAACTAAGCTCTGAATAATGAATAAATACAATGTAGCACTTTCATATAAAGAGATCCCATATACCTTAACTGTTAAAGTAAGTGTACCAGCTCTTTGAGTGCATGTGGACTATAAAAACATAACATTGGATGGAAACAGAAAATTGCAGAGGGATACGTATATAGCATAATATTATTTACATAAAATTTGAAAGCCAACTCAAGAAATATATATTTGCTAGATTGAACCAAATGAAATCTCATTCTTTAGCCCAAGAAATAGTCAAATACCAGTAAATCCATATTACTCAAACTAAATGTACAGGAGTTTAAGAAATAGCTTTGGGGGAATCATACTAAATTCCTCTGGAAAAGGAGATGGCCTAACCAATGAGGAAGGACTTCAACTTTATCTGTGGTATTTAATTTCTTTTACAAAAATGAAAAACAAGACAAAAGGTCAGAGTTGTAGTTCTAAATGGTAGATATGAAGATGTCTATTTTGTATTATATATTAAAGAAATGTTAAAAAGTGGAATTATCAGAAGAGGATGAAATGACTCAGGAGGCAGCATGCTTCTCTTTATTAGCAGAATCCAGAGGGCACATTGCGGGGGATATTAAAGTTTCCCATCTGGGACTTCTAGGAAACCCAGTGCCTTTACCCAAAAGAGTACGTATACTTTGAGCAGCTTTGGTCCTGTGGCAATGTGCTAAGAGGGGGAAGAGACACAGCACCCTGCAGTTCTTCAGAGTTCTACACATAATTAAGTCCATTATTCTAGAAAGCCCTTCCCGGACCTTCTTGCATTTCGGTGAAGCTTATATTTGTAATCCCAAGGGAAAGTTACCAGAATTCTAGCGAGTTAATTCCAATCTATCACTTCCAGTGCTACCCATGGCACAAATAAAGTCACAAATATATATCTAAAATGGTGGGGAGCCTAGGGAACGTAAGTCCAGTCAGAATAGTAGTAAATTGGAACAAAAGGCTTCAACCCTGGGCCAAACCCAGGTTTTATTAATTTGTGAAGAGGAGAGTGGCTCAGAGATGAGTGACTGAGAGAAAGATAGAAAGCACATGAGTGCTGTAAACTGGGCTAGGTAGGAGGCCTGAAATCACCTTTACAATATTCAGAAAGAAAGATATGCAGAGAGAGAGAGAGAGAGAGAGAGAGAGAGAGAGAAATCTGCATATCAAAGATTGGGGCAGTAGCTAGTGTTTTGGGGTCAGTGCTTCAGTTTTGATGTGCAATCCTCAATCCCTGAGATGTCACTGCCTCTTTCTTGAAGCTCCTATCTCAGCCAGCAGTGTGGTGTCACTCAGCCTAGCTCACACATAATACTTGGGAGCTATAGGTGGGGAATCACTGACCTGTGGCATTGCTTCAAAGACTACACATTGGCTTAATACCAGTTGAGGGGACAAGGCAATAGTCTAGTCAGCTCTGTATGTATCAATACATGGAGGTATGGACAAATGCTCTTCTTACAAGGAGAGTCATCCAGATGGTCCTCCACACATTATAAGTTGATGCATGGTGTTTAGCCAAGGAAGACTTTTGTGTAACAGAGTCTTCACTTCAGCAGAGCTGAAAATACTGACCTCCATCAATCCACTCTTTATAGGAGCTATTTGGATGTTTTTCATCAGCACTGTGAAAGTTAGAATGATCAGTTACACATACAGAATAGAGTAAAGATGTATAAATTGTAGTTAAAAGGTGGTATGTACTGTATAACAAGCATAATATTTGAATTGATTCTTTACTTTTGCCTGTTTTGAATCACTTTCAAATTAGCATTTTTAGTGGAAACCTCACAAGCTAAAAAATAAATGATGGTGCACATAAGCATTGTATTCTTTTAATCAGATATTTGTAGATCTCTGGTCTGGAGGGTCAAAAAGAAGATTTGTTTTTAAAAATCCCAGTTTACGTGACTTGCCAGAGTCCATGTGCATGAAATTCCCACCAAAGAAGCCATCGAAAGGGACACACTGGGCCTTGGCAGTGATAACTGGAGTGAGGACTAAGGTCACTGCAGAGAGGCTGTGTGAAGAGCTGTTAAGGTTCTGGGTAGGGAATGGTTCCTCGGGGAAGATGTGTCCCCTAGAGAAATGAAAAAGGAGATGGTTCAATTTACCCAAGCGAGGGATGGCTTCCTCTGGAACTTATGCTTTTCTGCTGAGTCTAGAGGTTAATTTGGAAAGAATGGCTTGAGCTAGCAACAGAGGGTGATTCACAGCACAGGCTTGACTCTTGCAAATGAGTCGGGAAATACGAGGAGTGTGAAATATAGCAGGAGATGGCTAAATAGTTAAAGGATGGTTATTGTTATTAGAATGTGTGAGGCAGTCTTCTTCTATTTATAGCACGCTGTTCTGAGTGTTTGTTCAACTTCCACCTCCACCCAAGGAACTCAATGTGACATCAAGTTGAAGAGCTACTTGTCTAGGTGAAATTGCTTAGGGGATTCCGGTGGAGTTTCAAGTTATTCACATTTCAACGACATTTTCTCATGAAAGATACAGGACTACTTATAGCCAGCTGTCAGACAGTGACATTGAAATATGCTCCAAGGAGGGCCCTAGATACTTTGGGGTTTTATTTCTCTATGTTACAGTCAGGCCAACGTGGGATCATCAGAAAGTCTCTGCCCTTTTCTTACTCTCCCCCTTGTCAAACTTCCATCAAGCGAAGGAGAAAACACACATCTTCAAATATGTTTTAGGAAGGAGTGAAATGAGATGTTCTATATCAACTCATGGCAAGGAGTTCAGGTGGTAGTATGTGAGAAAGAAGGAGAAGACACAGAGCAGGAGACATTCAAGACCCTTAAAAAAAAAAGTTATTCTTGCAGGACCAAAGAGTGAGTACTCTGACCCCTTTAGGTGGTCCTTCAGATGAGGTGAATGGTCTTAAATATTTGCTCAGTGTTTGTTTAGTGAGGCTAACAACCCCACATAATACTCTTTTCTCTTGGCCAGAGTGAACCATTCAGCTTTGGTCCCCGGCTTGCAGAACCTATTTAGCAGGATAAAAGCTCTGTGGTTACCTGAACCCACTCTCCCTGGAAGGCCGTCTAGCTACCTACCATCTGTGGTTATTCACACTTAGCCCTGCCAATGTTTCCCACTCCTAAGTGGCTTTATTAAATTATTCCTCTCTAACACCTACAGTGCTGTTTCTGAATGGAGTCCTAGTAAACACAGTTTGCTTCATTTCATTATATTTTTGAGCATTGCAGGGGGAGTTGCCATCTGGCCCTCTCCTTAATCCAGCTCTGGGAAGGAACAACAGCCTGAGCAAAGGTTTGGAGGTTGGAGAGCTTCGGGCAACATCCCAGAATGTGAGGTACCATCTGCAGAAGCGAAATGGAAGAAATACTGTAAAAGAAGAAGCACCCTTGAAGGCTGCTGTAGTTTAGGAGAACTGGCATTAGTTTGCTAAGTCAAAGCAAGGCAGTTAAGGCTTATTAGCCAAGATTATGATTTATATGACCAGGTTTATAGTTTTGAAATTCCTTTTTGTAATAAAAGAAAATTGTGAACTTAAAATGTATAAAAGTTGTGCACCCCTATTGTAATTTTTCATTACAAATTCTACATTTTCAAAAATGTCTGTAATCACTCATAGTCATAATCCTGATTAAGATTTTAGTCTGTTTCTATCCATTTTTATTTCTTTGTGTGTTTATATGATTTAGATCACACTGTATTTGCAATTTATTTTCAGTCTGTGTCTGTTAATGAACATTAATGTTTCATATAATTAAAAACACTTCATAAACATAGTTGGTATTGGTCGTACATTATTTTACGGAAAAAGTATTTCCTGAAACATTTTCTTATTGGATATTTGAGTTATTATCTACTTATTTATTATTTAATAGTGCTACAATAATTTCAATAAGATTTATCTGTTAGCTATATGATTTGGTAAAGGAAGTTATATTGTACAAATAGCAACTGATTGGAAATGAGAACCAATGATAGGGAGAAATTGCTCTGATTCAAGGCCAACATTGGGCAATAGCAAAAGAAGCTAATTTATATTGTCATTTTCCCAGGATTTGATTTCCTGAAGATCTATACCAGATATTCTTTTTTCTTACCTAACTAGCCCTCAATACATGTTTGTTTAATGAATGAATAAATGAATGAATGAATGACCAAATGATCATTAAGCTTTGATGATACTGTTGCCAAGGACCATCACATCACATCACATCACATCGCATCCATTCTAAAAAAATTTCTTAGTCATGTAACCTCCCCAAAGGAAACTTCATCCATGCTTAGCAACGACTGTCCAAACAATGTCAATGCATCAATTACCTCTGATGTTTTTTTCCATTGTTTTCAGAAATGGAACATCCATGAAAAGCAAAGAAGTTGATATATTTAGTTTCTTCTTTTAAGTACATTTCTTATTTACTTCCAGTCAATGAATGAGTACTTGTGAAAATTCTATTGTGCGCAGCACTGTGTTTGGTGCATTGGCAGGTGTAACTTCTGCCTTATACATGAATTAAAATTCTGCTAAGAAGTAAAACCTGATACTCAGTGGGAAGAAGAGTTACATTTATTCAAGAATGCATTTACTACCTATAAAGTTCTGGGGAGAAGCATAAGAAAATGGGATAGGAACGTTAGTAAACACAGTAGAAAGCAAAGCCAATTTTATGAACTAAATTGAATTTCTGATAGTTTTGTGATTTTGTCTAACTCAGTAAAATGGGAGGCAGGCAACAGCTGGTGCCCACGTGCTGTGTAGTGGATCTTTCTTTTGTTCCTTGTGATAAATGAAGGTTCCCTAAATTCATTTAACCAGTGCTACACCACTGCACTCTCCACTGAAATCTGGTTTGGGTAGACAACCTCAGAGACTGACAGACTTGCACCTAGTACCTGCTATACTACTTGCAAATAATCAATATTTTCTGGTGCAATGATCTCACTCTGGAAAATAATGCACATGAGCTAATTGAGCTAATGAGAATATATTAGCTATTAATGTGGTGAAAGTGATGGGAGAGTAATTCTTACTGGCTCCCAGATAACCTTCAGTTCATAGCCAATGACATTAAGAAATGTTAAACCAAATACACTCGAGTGTACATGGCATGCACGCACCATGCAGGACAGATGGTTATCGTAACGTCATAGTGATTCTTTAGAGCAGATCTTCACTTGTATTTATTGACTGAAATTCAGGAATCTTGTGGAATTGTATTGAAAATCATTATACCTTTATTTGTAGTAAACACTAATGAAATTTAGCATTTTCTTTCATTGTGAATGTAGGCAACTAATTCTAGTAGTATGAGCAGTATTCTTGCTTCAAGCAGTCATTAACAGAAATCATAGATATTTTTGTGTCATGATTGTTTCCTATATCATGAGATATTGATGGTGTTTAACTCAACTAAGAAAATAGGATAATTATCAGGTCCACAAATAGATCTTGCTATTTAATGTATTGATAAAGGAAAAGTTATCACTAATTTTTAAAAAATATTTTGAAATTAGCCTTTCAATGTAATTTATTTTCTTAGTATGTGTATATGTTTTATTTCATACTTAGCAGAACATGATTGTGAAAAGGCATCATAGACTTTGCTTGACTGCAAAGAGGTCTGTACCAAAAGGTGAGGAACTGTTGCTTACAAAAAGGACCTTGGAGCCATTTGTCCCCTGTGGAAACATTGCCATTTGCAATACAAATTCTTTCTGCTTTTCTGACACAGGGGGATCCCTCCAGTCCCTTTCTATGGGGGAGAACTTGGACTGGTTCTACTGTCAGTTTACATAGTGAGATCTCACCATATGCAACTCTCAAGGCTGGAAAGATGACTCGCAGCCAAAATGGTTGGGAAACATGGAGAAGCAGAGCTTGTGGCTGGGCCACCCTTCGAGGAGAAGTGACTTCTGCAAAATTGTATTGTGCTGCAGGCTGCTGCTCTTTCTCCTTGGCTAAGCTGCTTCTGGGACATTCGTGTAATAATAATAACAGTTTAAACATAGCAAAAATACAGGAATACATAGGAATGCATGAGCCAGCCTTTGTTCCAGTTGTTTGACTTGGTGGAGGGTTAGTGTAGAGTGTAAAAGAAAAAACTCATGGATGATTGGGCCAAATGGTGATTGTCCCTCCCAACGCGGGTCTCCACTGACAATGTGACCTTGGGTAAGTAACACATCCATTCTAGACTGGGGTTTCTAGTTTTGCAAACGAGGCTAGTTTGGATCCTTTCTGGGTCCTCAGGGCTGGTAAAAATGGAAATGTTCTTCAGGGCTCCAGTTTTGTTTCTCTAACCCGACCCTCAGATAGTCCAGGGCTGTGAGAATAGGAATGGAGAGGTTGGATAAAATTTGGTACCTAAGGGGCCTCTCGAGGGCAGACTTGCAGTGCTGTAGTCTGCCATGAGGAGAGATTGCAGAGGGGTTCTCTTTGGCACTGTTTTCTTCAGGACTTTAAAGGTAACAGCTGGACAGTGTTACCAGTGAGAAAATACAGATGCCATTAAATAAAGATGTTTGGAAAGCAGGTTCTTTGGAGTCAAGTTGGTATCTGACGGAGTGAAGGAGTAGTTTGTTTGGACCCAAGAATGAGCCTGGTTTAACTTGTCATTATTTTCCTTAAGGCTTGCTTTACTTTCTATAGACTCTTTTTTCTTTTATTTATTTTTATCTTTCATATTACTTTTGCTTAGTTCAAACATTGCTAGCTCTCATGCACTTAGGCCTGAGAATGAAAATAAGGCTTTCAGATAAGATTTTTGTGGCCTAAGTTGGGAAAGAACACAGGATTCAAAGGAAAAATGTGCATTTAAAGTATGAGTACCCAGTTTAATGGAAATAATTGTGAACATAGATGGTTTCTCGAGTTGCACAACAGCCTACAACACGTTGTTTTATTGTAAAATACTTCACAGAGACACCTTAGTCAGCATAGGTTGTAGTGCTTTGAGCACTCTAGAATCTGAAACCCATTTTATTTTCCACAACCACATCTCTTTTGAATTGTAAGAGGGTGAACTAGTTTGAATGTAACTAAGTTTGCTATATTGGAAATTCCCTAGTCCTATGGGACTTCACCTAGAACATTTTGTTTCTTCTTTGAAGAAAAGGCCTTCATTTAGCAGAATGTGTTTTTGCCTTCAATTTTTGGAAAATTATTTTTAGGAGAAAGAGAAAAATGCCAGTGAGGTATCTGCTAGTGCTTTGTTCAAAGAAACCAACTTTCATGAAATGATTTGGGATTAGTGGAAAATCTATTTAACCTATACCTGCTACCTTATAACTACAATGTATGACTTTGTTTAACTTCCAGAAATGGTCTAATGCACATTTCAGCCTCAAATCACAAAGGACACAGAAAAGTTTCTAAACAACAGTTTGAAATTGTTTTCCTTCCTTAATGCTTATTATTAAATCTCATATTGAAAATGCTGACTTGAGCAGGGCACGGTGGCACATGCCTGTAATCTTAGCACTCAGGAGGCTGAAGCAGGAGGATTGTTGCAAGTTCAAGACCTGCCTGGGCTATAAAGTGAGCTCAAGACCAGCTTGAACTGCATAGTGAGACATTGGTTCAAAAACAAAACAAAATAAAACAAAAAAAGCTGATTAATTTAATTTTATTCTACTGTAGAAAGAGATCTGAATTTTGCTAAGCAAAAGGAAGAAATTTTAGCATTGTTTTTTGTTTTAGAATGAGAAAGTCTATGGAAAGGAAAGATGAAAGTGAAGCGAACTTTATAGGACTTTTAGGATCTGACTTTTATTATTTTGGAGGCAGCAATGAGGAACCAGGCGAGCTCTTTTCTGGCTGTTGGTGCGTGTAATTCCAATGAACATTGTACGATTTCTGGAATATAACACTTTGATCACTAGATCTGGACCAGGGATGGTATGAGCTTTGTTTATTATTTCATTTTACTTGACAATCTGCAGGAATATTATTCACAGCTCTGGACTTTCTTTTTTCCATCCATGCAGCATCTCTTTCAGCCTTGTTATTTTATGTCTGTGACAAGATGAATCATAAAATCAAATGCAAAATGTTCTTGTTTATACCTCTGGACAGAGAAACCAGTGTGCAGCTCAGTGATATGAGGCAGTAAGCCTCATTTCTCTTTGCAGAAAGTATGAAAGTGTATAGTTGTGAGTGCCTGCTCTAGTATGTGCATTCTTGAAGCCCTAAGTGTGGTAGTCTACTAGTGCTTTTAAGTTTATGAACAATATGAAGAGAAGCACAAGATGCAGAAATTAAATAGGATAGTTTCAACTGCATCTGAAAAAGTTTGTAACTCTAATCAGGTTTGATCTCACATTCTGATCTCTGTTTTCTACATCAGTCATCCAAATGACTGAGTTGCAGTTTTAGTCCACAGTATCCTGGCTATGTCCCTAGCTCTGCGTGTCATCCTTCTATGACTTAAAGGCACATGATTTTGTTGCCTCCTTTGGAAATCAGCAATTTCTTACCCTCTTTAAATCAAGTGAAGACAACCAAGTTCAGTTTTACAAAAATGTTGACTCCCATTCATTCAATAAATGCCTGCCAGTGGGCTAGCAAGAAAGGAAAAAGCTCTGAGGCTGAGCTCCAAGAAACTTTAAAATTTAAACATCATGTAGAAAATGCCCCATTAGCCTTAGATGATATGAGTAGAAAGATATGAGAAGAAGACATTCAGGGGAGCATGGCATTATAAAAGGAACATAAGGGGATGTTTCAGTAAGAAGTGAGTGGTCAACTTTGTTGAATGTCCTTGATGGTTTAGTGAAATGAAGACTCAGTGGCATAGTGGTCATTGGTGACTTTAGTAAGAGGCATAACTTAGAATTTCAGTAGACCAAACAGTAAATGGAAGGAAATAGATATACAATGTGAGGATATAGATATAGAATATGCCGACAGTAGGGACAAATCAGCTGTCAAAAGAAGGAGAAAGAGAACTGGTCCTGAGAAGCTGTGACTCAGAGGAGGACTTTTTAAGAGATGGAAGATGCTTTAGCATGTTTGGATATGAAGATGAATAAGGGACAGTCTGAGGATTCAGGAGCGAGTGTCAGAGAACAGCCTCTCTGAAAAGGTGGGAGGGTGTAGTATGTTCATAGTGAGACAAACCAGAATACCACAGTGAGCTAGGATTTTGCAAGTGGGACTTACAGAAGCAGAGAGGAGGGAGGAATGTACAAGTATTTGTGAAGGAGCAGTTTTTAATGGTAGATCAGATATGATCTGGATAAGAAAGGAAGCGAGAGCGTGAGAGGCTTTGTTAGTAGAGAGAAGTCAAAGGATCGGAAGACAAATAAGAACGAAGAATGACTGCAGTCAGTACTTAAATACAAAGAGTCCCTACCCTGGATGCTGGCTTCACTCATTTCACCCATGTATTTCTAGGTCCTTTCTTTCTTTTTTGAGCTCTTTCAGCAACTGTTTTATTTTTTGTTAGTACGTGTTTGTATAATGTTTACATTCCTTGTGTGGTGTTGGTACATGTGCACAACACATCTTAATTCCTTTTCTTCATCCTCTTTTGTCTCTCCCTCTATCTCTTGATCCCCTTTGGATCTGAGAAAGATCTATCTCTCTCCTACCTATTATCTATCTTTTATTTTGCTCTTTATTTATAATTTGGGTTTCTCATGTGAGAAACCATATGATATTTAAGCTTGTATGTCTGATTTATTCCACTTAATTATGATCTCTGGGTGCATCCATTTTCCTACAAACAACTCAAGTTTATCTTTCTTCATGGCAGAGTAATACTCTACTGTGTATGAATACCATATTTTCCTTATCTGTTAGTGAATGTATAGGCTGCTTCCAAGATCTAGCTCTTATGAGTTGTGTTGCTATAAACATGGGTGAGAATGTGTCACTGTAATAAGTTTTTCCTTTCTTATTTCCCAAACTATCTCATCTTATTTGTTTTTTGCATTTTGTATACAAAATATGCTTAGAATATCCTCACAAAAATGCTCATACTTCCCAACTAAAGTACAAGAATAAAAGTCAGCCTATCTTATATTTCACTTATTCTTACTGCCTGATGTTCTTTGGGTCTTAACATCTTTCTTTTTGGCCTGAGGAGTATTGGTCGGACCTTTTTTTTTTTTAATCAAGGATTTGATGAGATTTGATCAAATAAGTATATGATTTTATTCTCTAAGAACTTGATTCGAGATTCTTTACTAAGTAGGAGAAACATTTTTTAGTTCCTTGTCATTCAAAGAATCAACATTTTGGCCTCTACCAACTGAAGACTTTGTAATAATTCAGAACCAATATAAAAAGACTGTGTTGGAGAAAAATGTTTAATGGAATGTCAAGATCTGTTCGCTTAATTCTTCTTCTAGTTAGCTGTTCAAATTTTTGTGGCTCCCTCACAATAAGCTTTGTGTAAATATCACATTCGTGTGCTTTTACTGTATAGGCCTGCTAGACCCAACTGTATTTGCTGGCTCTGAGATCCAAACTGTACCTTAATTGTCCCAGGTTTTTTGTTGCTGCTGTTGTTGTTATTGGTTCCCATGCAAACAAGGTTCTTGACCCTTACACTTACACTTAATTATTTGTAAGTTTCCATCAACTGACTGGCACTGTGCTGTATGTTAGGAATCAGGAAACAAGAAAACAAATTTTCCCCAGGCAGGCATGCAAATAGTAAATGCTCTTAAAGGACACCAAAGACTGGGTGAACTCAAGATAAAGAATAATTGATTCTACCGTGGTAAAATAATTTTTAAAAATCTGTATCCAGGAAGGAATTTTTGAGAAGGATGCTTAGGTGTGAAGGGGAGTATGTTGTGAAGGCCTAAATGTACAAGGTAACGTTGGTCAACAGGAGAACCAAGACAAGTCTGTCATGGTTTGCAACTCTATTGTGTGGCTCGTCACCCTGGGGATTTCAGTTTTAAAATGTAACTTGGTCATATTCTAAAGAAGTTTATGGATCAAAGCACCAAGTTACATATCATTCTATTGGATTGTGAGTTATTAAAAGTTTTAAATTGGAGACTGATCAGGTTAGTTTATCTTGCTCTTTTTCAGTATTAATGTATTTCTCTTAAGAAATTATTTTTCTTCATAGTCAAAATTATGTCTTAGAATTGATACCACTAAATTCTGAAAGTCTCAACTTGCACTGTAGATAGTACAAACTCTGTTGTCCCCCCTGCTCCTTCTGCCTCTGTCACAGAGACAGCAGCCTTTCCTGCCCTACCGTGCCGCCTGCCGCTGGAATGCTGCTTCATGGTCTCTGCTTCTATCAGGCAAAATCCTAATTGGGTGAATCTGATGGGCCAGGAACTGACCAGGTAACTGCACCCTGTTTTCGAGGGAGCTTGGGACAATGAGTAACCCATACTCCCAGTTTTCTCAATGGGAAGTCGGTTCTGTCTTGCACCAAGATTCATCAAGTGAGAGAGTCTTTAACCACAAAAAGGAATTCAAGTAACAGTCAGCTAATCACTACCACCACCATCACCATAGGAACAAAATATTTGTTAGATCACCTTTTATGTAAGAGGCGAATGAAGAGGATATAGAGTAACCAGTTCGAAGCCTCAGTTGTGTAGAGCAATGGTGGCTGATATGCTGAGCCCTTATGTACTATGAAGAAACTTCCAAGGATGGTAATAATTTTGAGGAAATATGTGGATGAGTGATAGGGCTGTGAAATAAAGTAGAATGAATAGAGTGGAGGGTCTTTGTAGGAACAGACCTTCAAGAACATTCTTGTTCAGTTCAGAGTTAGATGTGTAACCAACTTTACATAAATATTCATTGCCAATGTCCCTGAAATTGATTTCTTGGTACCTATGGTCTCTGTTGAGCTATTTTTACTCTATCATTTTCTCTTTCCCATCTTGCCCCTGGACCCCTAAATCTCCACTCTTCCTATCACTAACTTTTCTATGCGGTTCTTCCTGGAAACTCAGAATAGGAACCTGAGAGGGTATTTAGTGGGCCTATTTTGGCAGACAAATGCCATCTTCAGTGACTTATACACACACCAGATGACAAAGCAAGAACAATAAAAATATGTAATTTTATTTAAAGCCAAATCTGGCCATCAGATGTTTCTAAGAAGTCATCAGATCCTTTCAAGTAAATTTTGGATGGTTTGGATCCCTCAGTGAAAATAAGAAACTTGGAAGATTTCTTATAAACACCAGTCAAGATGTTGCAATAAGTCATTCTCTAAGCTACACAAACATCAAGGTCCAGTTATATAATTTCTATTTTTTTTTAGCCTTGAAAAACAAAACAAAGCAGAAAGGGGATGCTTGTGATTAGTCCCTGAAGTTCATTCATTTTTGTACAAAATGTTGGCTTCTTTGTGCCTTTTTAATGTTTGTGAAATGTGGTACCCATCCCTCTGGGTACCTAAGGCTTGAAGTCTTCCTAAGTATCTGTTTCTTTCCTTGTTTTTACCTTGTGGCGTTATCCAGCTACCAAGATCAGAACTTCTTAGAGCATTCTTTAAGTACCTAGAAATCCTTAGTCTTTGAAAACAGTGGGATTCTAGTTGAATTCTAAAACTGCAAAGCCATTACTGAATGCTTTGCAACAATAAATACTTCTTATTCCTTTTCATAAGCAATTGTACTTGTGGAAGTCAGAAAGTTCCTGGAACTTAGGAAGAATATATACCTAGACATCAAACACTCATGAAATTTCTAGTCTTTTTACATCACACTATTTGTTGGTGTTGCTCACAGATCTGAAAATAGACTTTTAGTTTTCTTTCAGCAACTGCCAATATTCAACTTTCATTTCTTCTGCTTCTCACAATTATCCACCTCTAAACATTATCAGAATTGTCCTCAGGCATCTAAACTTTAAACGAGATTGTAACTTTTCCATTTGGGCCTTGTTTCATTAAACAAATATGTGGGTGCTACATGATTTTGCAGCAGATACTGTTTATGTGGGAGTTGGATTTGTACTGTGTTTACAGCTAAAGAGAAAAAAAATTAAACACTTTATTGGACATGTACTAGCTTGCGAGAGAGACTAAAGAAAATAATTGAGTGTTGAAATCAAATACAAGCCTGGGAAAATATTTCTTTCCAAAGGGGCTGGCAGGAGAAACCAACAGCTGGCATACATGGAAATCTCTAAGACTCAGCCTATTTTGTGGGTATACTGATTCAGGAAACCCCGCCTCCTACCTGAAGCTGATCACAAGTCAGGATGAAATGGTGTCTATATGCAAAAGCAAGACTTTTCACTGAAAAATGAAAACCATGTATCATTGCTGTGTTGAATGTGACTTCTCCCATATCTCTAAAAACCATCTATCATTAATTCTTGTTATCAATGGTAACTATATTCTATAAAGTTGCAGTGAACCCTGAATTAGTGAAGATCCATACATTTCTTTAAGGAGAAATACGGTAAAAATTAGGTTCCTGTGAGCCCCTAGCCAATGAGTGCTTATAATTTCCAATAAAAGTTTAACTTTGTTGTAACCGGAAGCAGGATACAGTTGCCTTTGACAGTTTCTAATTCTACTTCACATCCACAAGGCTGAAGATGCTGGCCAGAGAAAAGATGTTAAAGAAATCTCTCACACAACAGATGGGGCTCCCCATTTTTTCTCTATTTCCTTTAAATGGACAATTCAGGCATTTTCTGGAGAAATTAAATGACCACTTTTCTTAGTCACAGTGTGATCCTTGGAACTCATTCCTGCTTGCAACCAACCAATTAAAAGTTCCTTGGGGAGACCTGTTTGGATAACAACCTGGATCTGATAAATTGGCCCATGAATCCCAGCTCTTTCTTTGTCTCCTTGTTTGCATTCCCTCAAACTTTGTATATGAGGCCTCTGGAATTCTGTCTACCCTCCAGGTTTTGTAAGTACTAAAATCTCTTCCAATTTCATATTGTGTTTGTGTCATTGAAATCACAGCACTTGTAATTTGACTCCTAAGGGGGGGACCCCCTCACCCCAGGAGATCCTGGCAGTGACTCTGATGGTGATCTGTTTGGGCCTCTAGTGGCTGCTGTGCAGAGTAGTTAGTTACTTGTTAACAGAGAAACTCAAATAATTTCATTTAGAACACGCTGGCACATTTTCATCAATTGAGCAATATATAACCTTTCATGTGAGTTGTGTTTAAATAAACTATATATATGTATATGTATACATACATACTCTCATATACATTTGATTTGTTAACACTAAACTCATGACAAGTAACACTATAATGCATCCTGAATAAAGCTTATCTAACGTATATTTCTCCATAAGGTATATCAGAGCCTTCCTGCATTAGGAACTCCAAACAATGTGTTAATACTACACTTGAGGACTGTTTTAAAGAGTGAAATCAGCAACAAAATTACCAAAATGTGAAAACTGCCTCCCTAAATAGACTGCAAAAAGGACACTTGTTTATAGTATGAAAGCTGAAATGAAAGGTAGGGTGTCACCCGGTTTGAACTCAGTTGAGAAACTGTCTACTGGGTGATGGAGATTCTTCTCTGTTCTGTATGTGCCCATGAATAACCATGAAAGTACCACATGTGTTCATCTGTGCTAAATAACCTTTAGTGAGCAGGTGAATTCATAATTAAGAATTCACTAAGATTTACTGTATTCATACATGCTTGTATCCAACCATCCATCCATTCTTCCATTCATCCATCCGTCTGGTTACTTTCAGGGCCTGGGGCATACTAAGAATTTATGATCACTTTATTTGGAGTAATCTACATTGTGAATGTGACATATTAACCTTTTAGCTTTAAAAGTGTCTATTTAAAATACGCATTTGGGAGGGCAAGGACTTGAAGGTCTTTTTTACTCCTGTTTCCCCAACTCTAGGGTAGAGTATGCCACAGAGGCAGTACTCCATGAATATTTATTTGAATTACTCAACAAGTGATTTGTAAGTGAGACTTACTGCATGGAATTACATTTTCTCTCCTTCTCCCATATTGACCTCAAATAGAAACATCTCAGAAATCTGAAAACATCTCTACAGAGGTTATCTTTTATATGTAGTCATCAAAGAGGAGGATTAAAGTAGAATATTTAAATAATTACAATCCAAGAAAATAGATGGATCCCATCTTTAGCCACCAATTTAGTCAATTTAAACTGTATCCAGATTTCCTCCCAATTTCGTCATCCCACCTCAAATTAAGAAGAATCCCCAACTTTCTCAAATATATATGTCAATATTTAAAGAAACTTATGAAGTGAAAATTTTTCTTTTGTTCTTTTATCGGTGGGAGCTTTTTATCTTACCAGATTTTAAGTTATCCCTCTACTATACTGGGTTCCGTCTCTTTATCTTTCATATAGTACTAGGGCAAGCAATAGCTCTATATATCAAATCCCCTCGACAAATGGGCCACAGCCTTTCATGTCCCCAAGTTAAACAGTGTGTATTCCTTCAGTCTTTTTGGCTGAGTGTTAATTTACAGCTGTTGAATTGTCTGTATATGCACATTCCTTTTTTTGCATTGAATTATTGGTTGGTTATGTTACTTTGGGGAAAGTGCAACTGGGACTCTGTGTTGAACAAATTGTTTAACTCAACATATGCTCAGAGTTGTGTGAAGAGTAAACAAAGCTCTAAAAAAGTAGAGATAAAAGAGACAATGTTTTTAGCTTGGAGGCCAAATAATGGAACACAAAATTAATATTATAGAAGGCCAGACGTATAGGTCAATTTAACAAAAAAGGTTACAAGAAGCAGTGGCTTTAAACACTTCAGATATGGAAGGAAGTCATTGTGAGGCTGGAATGAAGTGAAAGAGAAGCTGTGGGACTTAATTGTGTGACTTGTGTCATTCTAAATAGCTTGCTTTTCTTATCCCAGGATTTTGTCCCTTTTAACCCTGGAAGTAGTGGACTGTCTGGCAGAAGGTGTTACTTTAACATTATGTTAAACCTAGTCACCGAAGACTAGATGTGTGCATCTGGGAGGTGGGTATAAGTGGTCATGTGCTCGAATTGAGGCCAGGTGAAGTTATTAGAAACAGTATTATGAAGGCTACCATTTATTGACTCTCTAGATCGTTGTTAGGTTCCATGCTAAATGTTTTATTTTCTTATTTAATGTTTACAACTTTTTGAGGTGATATTATAAATGGTTTACCTATGAGGAAAATTCATCACAGAGAAAATAAATACTGTGTCCAAGGTCAGAGAGCTAGTGTAAGGAGCAAATGAAACTCCAGTACAAGGCTCTGTGATCCTGGAGTTCAAGCTGTGCCTTCTTATCTAAAATGAAAAGTGCACCAAAACAAAGAAGCAACCTATTTTACTTTTCTGATTATAAAAAACGATATCGGTTCATTGTAGGAAACATAGTTCAGAATAAAGGATAGAATAAAAACACACACCGATGAAGTAGTCCATTTCTTTTAGCCTCTTATTTGTTGCATCTTACCTGTGTGCCTATGTTTGAATCTATGTGTACATAGATCTATATGATCTATATGAGCAAAGAGATATACATTTAGAAGACGTACATCTTCATGGTTACACATACACACAGAACTGTAATCATATGGTGCATAGTGAGTTTATGATCTATTTTAACAAATAATATGGTACTAATTTTTTCCAAAATCAACATGATTAATGATTAATGTTCCATAGAATATAAGTGCTGTAATTTGCCCACTTTTTGATATTTAGGTAGTTCCATATTTTCAGCATTATAAAAAATATTATTGTGAATATTTTGGTTTAAAAATCTTAATCTTGCTCATGATGGATACTTGAAAGTAGCATTACAGAGGATAAACACAATTTTAAAGCTCTGTATACTCATAGCCAAGTTGAAGTCTTAAATTTGTGTACTTACCATCAATATATGAGAATTCCACTCATTGTAGATAATATCATTAAAGATCCTGTGCCAGTTTTGGTTAAAATAGTAATTTGGTATTTAATATAATTGGTAATCAGTTTAAACATTCTTAGAATTTCCATCCTCGTGCCTTTCTCAATGTCCATCATTTTGCCCTCATTTAGTGAACTTGAATATTGTGAAGACATTTTTAGTACTTTCTTGGTATAGCACCTTTTGGCCCATTATTGTATGTCCTTGAAATAAAAAAGCCTGCCTTTATGCCAGTTTTTGTGACATAGAGATGTTGGCTAGCATGTAGTGTTTGTGAGTAGCATGGATGAACGGTTTCAGTCTTTGCCTGTCTCAGTCCCACTGAGCCGCTCCCCACAGGGTCAGTCTCCCCTATCATGGCACCAGTGCACACCAAATAGATATGGTATCTGTGGCCTCATCCCTATTTGTGGTAAGGCTGGAAACAAGGTGTGGCTTCACAAGTATCTGGAGGCTACTTTAGTCTCGAGCTAGTGATAGGCTAGTGCTGAAGACTTCCTGTCACTGTGAGACCAGCCAGTCTCAATGGATCCCTTGATCAAAGTCCTGGGGTTTGTCGTCTCTGCTGTATCACCTCTGTATGGGAGGTGAGTGCATTTCAGTGTTCAAGTGTTTTACTCTGGAACCCTGCTCAATGGATAGACAGCCCTTCCTTTACTTGATTTCCACAAATATACTCCTTAGTTGATAACTTTACTCCCTGAAAAGAACTACCACTTTTCAGAAGTCACTTCTTTCTTTCCTCTCTCCTGCCTGGGGTAAATCCCTGTTTGGGACAGACTAGAGTTTGGATCTTATTCTTGGGATTTATGATGTTGAATTCTGACTTCTCCTCTCCCATCAGTTTCTCTCTTCTTTTTTTTTTTTTTGGCACTGGGGATTGAACTCATGACCTCACGCTTGCCAG
>RJWT010015796.1:0-20201 GCA_004365215.1 Cuniculus paca | reverse complement strand
CTGTAAATGTAAGAACAACCATTTTGAAGAAAGCAAGAGACACTAGGGTAACCATTGTTAATCTCCTGTTGTTATGTTTTGAAAACCTGTATAGCTTGCAGTGTTCTGCTTTGAAATGCTATATTATGTTTGACTCTATTCTGTTTTCTTTTGCTTTTTTCATTCTGTTTTGTTTTGTTTTGTCCTATTTTCTTTAAAACAAAATAAAAAAAAGTGGGATTGCTGAATCATATTTTTTAATTTGGTACTTCGCAATGAATGTACTGATGTACATTCCCACCAACAATACATCAGAGTTTCCCTTTGTCTGCATCTTTTTTAGCATTTGTATTTTGCTGTTTTTGTTTTGTTTTGTTTTTGTTTTAGGAAGAGGGGTTTGTTGACAACAACCACTCTAACTAGAAAAGAAATAAAATTTCCCTGTGGTTTTGAATTGCCTTTTCCCTGATAGTTAATGATGGCAAATGCTTTTACACATAGCTGTTAGCCATTTGCCCATCTTCACTGGAGAAATGTCTACTCAAGTTTTTACAAGTATCTCCCTTCTCAAGGACACTGGGCACCTGGATGTGTGCTCGCTGAGGGTTTCTGAATACATGTCTAAATGAGGTCATCACTTATGTATCTTCTACACTAAAAAATGTAAATTTGAATTTCAAAGTCAAATTAAGTGTAACTTCCTTTATTTATTCCTTAAATATTTATCAGACATCCACTCTGACATGTATTATATTTACCAGAAGGATACAGTCATGAAACAGAACCGAGGTCAGAAAGTATGTTGAGGGCTAGTGTATAGATTACAGTGTACAGAATGTAATTGCTCTGTACTCAAACTACCCAATTCTGTCCCAAAGCATGAAAGATGAAAGCAGTCACAAAAAACATACAAAGAAGTGGTGTGATGATCTTCTTAAAAACCTGCATAAACAAAAGTAGGTGGTGAGAACAAAGTTGGAGGACTTACAGTTCCTGACTTCAAAACGTACCACAAAGGTATGGTAATATTTGAAATGACAAATGCATATAAGTCGATGAAATAAAACAGAGTCCAGAGATAAATCCGTAGTCTACAGTCAGTTTTCAAAAAAGGCACCAAGACATTCCAATTGGGAAAGAACATTCAACAAATGGCACTGATAAATTGAATATTCACATAGAAAACAATAAATCTGGAATTTTCACTCACAGCACTTTCAAACATTAATTAGAAATGGATTGAAGACTTAAATATAAGAGTTAAAACCATGCAATTTCATAAAGGAAAATAAGGTATAAATATCCATGACCTTATAGTAGCCAACACTGTGACATGTAAACTCAGGAGCAATCAAAAGGGGAAAAAGTGGACTTCATACAAAGTGAAAACTTCTGTGCCTCAAAAGATATAGTCAAGAAATTAAATAGAAAACTGAGAATGAGATAAAATGTTTACAAGTCAGATGTCTGATAAAGCTCTAGATCATAAAGATATAAAGGACTCTTGCAATTCAACAATGTAAACAGAGAGCCACATACAGCATTAAAAAGTAATTGAATACAAATTATCCCCAGGAAGATTTATCAATGGCCAATAAAAGCACCTGGGAAGATGCTCAATATCAGTTGTCAATAGAGAACATACAAGTCAAAGTCACAGGGGCATAAAATTTTGTACCCACAAGGACAGTTAAAGTAAAAAATCACAAGCAATAACAAGCATTGATGAGGATGTGGGGAAATCCAAAACCTTATAGATTGCTAATATGACTGCAAAATGGTGAAACCATTGTGGAAAGCTTTTTGATGATTCCTCAGATGGTTAAACATAAAGTTGCATGTAAGCGAGCAATTCCATTTCTCAGAGCTAAAATTCTAAAAAGAAAAAAATATATACATATATATACAAAAAAGTGTACATAAATCTTCCTAGCAACATCACCTTTAGTATCCAAAAGTGAAAACAAGCAGAATATTCATACAATTGAGCATAGATTAACAAAACATAGTTTTTCACTACAATGGAATATGATTTAGCAATAAAAAACAATGAACAACACATACATTCTATTGCATAATTAAACTCAATGACATACTAAATGGAAAAATGCAGTTACATAAGACCACGCATCATATTATTCTATGTATTTGAAATGTCTGAAACAGAAGAAAGTATAGAATAAATTACTGGTCACTGAGACTAATTGTTTCTTTTTTGGGGTGATGAAAATGCTCAAGAAATAAGTAACTACAATGTTGAGCAACCTTGTAAAATATGCTAAAAGCCAAAGAATCATACACTTTAAAAGGGAAAACTTCATGCTTTATGATATGTAATTTTCAGGGATGGAAGAAGAGACAAAGAATAGGGAAGAAAGAAGGAAAAAAAGAAAAAGAAAAGAGAGAAAAAAGGAAGGAAAGTAAGTAAGGTGTGGGTAGATTTGACCTGCAGCCTGTAGCTTGTCCTCCCCTTGATTAGAAAGATATCCCCAGTTCTCTGACTGTGTGTGCCTTTGAGGACAACACACAATTTAAGCTCTCACTATGATGTAACGTGGAAGCTGACATGAGATGACAACAAATGGAAAGGACACCTGATCCATTTATAGGAAGCCCTAGAAGATGGGGGGCCAAAATGAAGGGGGATGAAATGAGCACAGTGTAGTAAGTTGGAAATTCAGAGGGTAAAACTTTAAGGAAGAGCACGCAAATGCCAGAACTGGAAGAAAGTAGAAATGCTTCTGAGAATGGTACTGAACGGAGAGGAAGTCCTGTGAAGATCCTCAAACTAAATAAAACAATCTAGATTATTTTGGACCTTAGGGGTAACAAGGAACAATTCGATCACTGACTTGCGGTTGTTTTTAGTGGAGGTACAATGTGATATTTGCATGTATATTTTATAATGATCACTCTGATTACAGGGTTGATGATAAAAAGCTGGCTGAAATTCAGGGTGCAGGAAGGGCATCAGGAGGCACAGGAAGGGAAACAGGAAAGAAAGGAATTACAGAAGCAACCGCAGGGGGAAAATTGTGATAGAATAAGTTCTGGGGAAGATTTCAGACAACTGTACGTTTGCATCCTATCAATGTCTTCTATCTGTTGTCCAGATTTTTTCCCAGACTCATTCTCATTGTTGTCTCATCTCTTTCATTACTCCTTAGCTCAGGGCAGGGATGAGAGTGCAGAAGTAGGATTCTGCATCACTCTTTTTTATTTTTCACATTTTTTTCTAGCTTTTTATTAGGACATCTTAGATGTACACAGGGGTGATATTCATCATAGGGAATTTGTACCTGTACGTGGCATAATTTGCTTCTTCACTTTTTTTTCTCATTCCCCTCCCCTCCCTTCAACCTCTCATCTGCTTCTTATTTACAAAAGCTTTGCTTCCATTTTTCCTTCTATATTTTTTCTTAGCCCTTCCTTCCTCCTCTCTCCCTCCCTGGTTCCCCTCTCATTTGAACGTTTTCTTTTCATTTCCCAATATCTATTATACTCTTCTAAGCAACAAAAATGATTCATAATAATGCAGACATCCTAAAAGTATTTACCCTTCTTTTATCTTTTCCAAGTGCTCATCAGCAACTGGAGTTTTCCTCCCTATCTTGCCGCCCTCAGGTTGTGACACTCAGGGCAAGTGACTTCATTTTGCAGAGCCACAATTTTCTCTTGATCTAAGAAATAACAACTCATGCAATAATAAAATTGAGGGTATAAATTAGATCATGTCTAACTCACCTAGTAAAGTAACTGGAGCACAGGAAGGCATTCAATAAATTATAATTGCAATAATTATTTCATAATGATTATTTATACTTGACTGCAGTCCTTAAGGCAGACAGGCTCAACTAATGGTTAAATCATCTAGTCTACCTTGGGAAATTGGCTCCAGAGAAAAATTGCCTTTCTACAGAGGCCTATTCAACCTACATAAGCAGCAGAGTGGACCTCATGTCTGGCTGAAATTTCAGTGAACCTAATAAACTTGGATGCTTTCTGAAATAGAATGATGTGGTTACCAAGGGACTTTCCCAAAACCTCTTGCCTCCAAAATTCCCCATCCAACCTCTTACAGTTAGTAGGCCTGTACCTTATTGGGCTGTTGGCAGCATCAGGATCTTTGGCATGCACTCTCCCAACCACAGTGCCAGGCGCTGCATTTTCCTGGACTTCATGGATATAACTTGGAGCCAAGAACATGGGGGGTTCGTCAACATCTTCGACAGCAATCTTGACTGTGACAGTGTCCTTGAAAGGTCCATTGCTGATGAACTTCGGGTCGAAGTGCACATTGGCAGCCTCTACTTTCAAGCTATATGCTCTTTTGGTTTCAAAATCTACAGGCTGGCAAGAATGGAGAGAAGATTGACAACCAATTCCTTAAAAGAATAATGGAAGAAAAAGACCTGATTGTTTTATAGGACAAAGTAAATACTTCCTCAAAGAGAGAAAGTCAGTGTCTATTCAATATCCAATTACCTGCGCCATTTGGTCAGAAAATCAGATGAATCAATTCCTGAAATGTGGACTGTACTTAATGGGTAATTCGAGGACCATGACTGATACAGAAACTGCATATCATGTAAAAGGAATTCTCTTCTATACAGTAACACAAAGGTTTCCCTAATCAGTTACTAAAAGCCAGCAGAAAAGGGAATATAAAGCCGTATAAAAAATTTTAACCCATTCTGCAAAGTATTAAAGATCTTGTTAATAAAATTGTCTAATGAATTTCAGTTAGAGGACAAAGTGTGTCTTATTTGATGATTGCCTTCCCCTCCCACATAAACATGCAACTCAAATACTTCAATCTTCGTGATAGCCTCATTTTGAAGTTTCTGAGTACACTGCATTTTGCAAAGTCTTAAACCTTTCCCAGATGTACCCACAAGATTATTTTAGGTAGTTTAAGGGTAATTTTGATAGGAGGGACTGTTAAATAATACTAACTTACAGCCAGGCATGGTGGTTCACGCCTGTAATCCCAGCACTCGGGAGGCTGAGACAGGAGGATCGTTGTGTGTTCAAGACCAGCCTGTGCTACAAAGTGAGATCAAGGCCAGCCTGAACAGCATGGTAAGACCCTGTCTCAAAAAGACAAGGGCTGGGGATTTGGCTCAGAGGCCTACGTGCCTGCCTGGCAAGTGCGAAGTCATGAATTTAATCCCTGGTGCTGCAAAAAAAAAAAAAAAAAAAAACTAACTTACTTATTGGCATAATTAGTGTTTTTCCAATTCTTTAAGCATCTTGGAATAGCACTACTTTTTAACATATATGTTATGCTTCTCAATATCTGTTTTGGGAAACTAAAACACTACTCTTTAGGTAAAATGGAATGGCAATTTTGTTTTGATTGACTTCATGGTTAGGTTACCTTCTATTAATGATAGATGGTAATGATAAGACAATGAAGATAGTCTTTTTATTTTATTTTATTTTATTATTTTATTTTGTACCAGGAATCAAACTCAGGACCTTGCGTTTGAGAGGCAGGCACTGTGCTGCTGAACTGTATCCCCGGCCCAATTATTTGTTTTAGGAACAGTGAAAAAATTTACCTATCTGAAGAAAAGTAAGAATTATCAGTACAAATCTTTATGCAGATATGGAATAAAACAGAGAAGCAGCATTTAAGTGGCTGAAGTACAGGAAAATTGATGATAAACACTCCTTAATTCTGAGTCAGAGAAAGTACAATCAATCTGTCAACAAAGGGTAAAAGTAAAATTGCTAGCAAAGAAATGAACCTTAAAATCTAGGAAAAAGTTTCTAATTAGCACTCTGGATGATTCTGAGCTGCCAAATGTTTGGAGAAAACTTTTATCTTAAGGCAAGCATCTGCTTGACACACTGTTTTCATTTGCCTGGCAAACACTTATTTGGAATGGGCATAAGGTTGAGGGGCTTAGTCCTGACCTAATTCTGCACAACTCCAAATCAAGGATGACCTTCGTTTTAGAAGTGTTAAACATATTCAATATTGTTGACACTTCTATCATCCTATCACGTCCATCTTCCACAGTCAGGGAACACTCCCCTTTGCTAAAGTTAAATCTACCTCCAGCCTCTTCATCAACCTTGGTGGGACTCAGGAGCCCCTTTGTTCTTGGTTGCATTACTGAGTAGTGGAAAGAAATGATATTTATAGGCTAAATGTATAACATTGCTGCAATCTCTCAAAAATCTCTGTAATTACTAGTTAAAATAAAAATTGGTATATGATAGTTCTGAGACTCGGTAATTTGCAATCAGGAAAGGTGAAGTTTTTTCAGTTTTTTGATGCCCCTATAAAAAATCCTTTTGAACTTGATGTAAGAATATGCCTAATAGCCCAGACCCTCAGAAAACCATATGAGTGCTGAGTATCTTAAAGTCACGCTGTTATCTGATGGACAGATTTCATTTGAATCACCCCAAGCTAGAATCTCCAATGTCTTTTCCCAATCTAGTGAGATTCTACTCAGTCTTCTGGCAGTAAACCCAAGTCTCATTGCCTTGGGAAGTCCTGCTCAGCAAGCCTAGGCTGATTGGTAGGGGTTGGAAGCATCCTAAAGAGCTCTACTGAGTTGATCTTTGCTGATCTTTCCTCTCTGAAGCCCAAGAATGGCTGCATCAGTGAAAGAGTCTATGAATCAATCATTTTGACCGAATGAAGAGTGGGACTGATGGATGGGTAACATTTAAGCATTTGTTTACGATTTATTCCCATCCTCCTTCCAAAAAAGATTTGAGGTAGCTTCCCATGTGAACAGTTATATCCATGTTATGACTAGTTGAAATAAAGCTAAATGAGGCAACACACTGCATAAGCCATAAAAATCTTAATACCCCCTCGTTTACTAATCCCCACCTCTGAAAATTCTCCCTAAGGGATTAATTCAACAGAAAACCCAAGCAAACAATATTCACAAATGCATAATATTTGTTAGATATAGCAGAGGGTTATATCTAATCTGTGGAAATATGCACATGAAACATCAAATCCAACTGTGAGATTTTATTAAGGAAATAATGGTCCATCCATAGGATGGGATGTTACAGAGTCATTAAAAATGATTATGTATATTATATAACAGCATGTAAAATGCTTACAATGCGACATTAAGTTAACAAATCAGATTACCCTATGATTGCAACTGTGCTAAATGTTATGTATCCTCATCTATATACATGTGGACAATGAATATAAAGAAAAAATCAGGCATAAAAATAGTTTTATTAAAACAGAGACTCTTTAAAGTGCCTCATAATACTGCTATAGCAGTGCTTCACAAGTTTATTTGGTTGAAAATAAACAGTTCAGAAACTGAGCTGGAATCTCTCTGCAATAAGTGGAATTCCTACTTGGTCAAGGGTCTTGCAATGAACAGATTGGATTTTCCTTCCTGTGTCTACCAAAACATCTTAAAGCTTATCTGTATTTAACACTACTCTTCAGCTAACCACGTGGAGACTGACTAAATCCCTGAAAGCGAATTATCCTTCTTCACTGTTAAATCCTGATATACAGTCTAGATTCTAGAAACGGGTACTGTTTTCTACATGACTCAAAAAAAAAAAAGATGAATCTATCCACTAGTTACTTTTGTAATTCTTCTCCTTTACTACCCTTCCATTACCTCTTTGATTCTTTGTAATATATCTCTTGAATCCCAACACCAATTTCTCAACTGGTTCTACTATATAAATAAAAAATATGCAATTTCCTAAACATGTCTGTTTTTCACAGGTTCCAGTCCTTCATGAATGCTTTCCCCCCGCCTTTTCTCTCCTTATCTATTGGGAAAAGTGTTATTTGACTACCAAGACTCAATTCAAGAACTCCTCTTAGAAATCATTCTTGAGCCATATCATACTTTTTAAAGTTGGTTTTCTGCTTAGGAGTGTTGGATCCATTCACTCCAAGGATGTTTGGCAATGTCTAGGGCTGTGTTTCATAACACGACTGTTGAGATGAGGTGGAGTGAGTGCCTACTGACCTCCAGAGAGGAGAAGCCTGAATGCAGGTACAACGCACACAACAAGTCCTACAACAAAAATCACCCATCTCAAAACATCAGCATTATCAGGATGGAGTGAGGGGAGACTATTTAATTCTCATTTTCCTATGAGCTACTCTATAAAATTGTGATGTCCTTGTGGCCAGAATTCCTTCCACTTTAGATCTCCAACTTTTACTGTACCAAGGTCTTACCTGCCAAATGTAACTCAATAGTTCTTAGAGGAAAAAAATGAGTGAAAGTACTACGTTAAAGAATGTCTTTTAAATACAAAATAGTTGCATGATCTCTCCACATCCCTTTATATTATGAAACTGTATGTAATGGCTTCCACAAGGACTCAGTACTTCATAAAATTCACCTTTGATTTTTTTCCCTTCCAGTGGACATTTAGAACTTCATGCTACCAGTGTAAATAAGTGTTCTTCTGCAAATGAATAATATCTTACATTTTCTCAAACCTAAATGTTAGTTCTATTTAGAAGACTGTTCTATTGCCTATAATAAATAGACTGACTTGGGGGAAAGTACATGAATTCATCACATGCAGATCACAGACTTGCCATGTGTGAGTTCCATGAGGGTGATTTAAATCTTTAAGGACTTTAGCGTCACAGTGTGTGACTGTGCCCTGAATACCCTGAAAATAGGTGAAACCTTAATACAATCAACTACCTAATTACTCCAGTAGCAAGGGATGGGAGGCAGGAATGGCTGATACCGATGTTCATATGCCAGTGTCAAGCAAAGGGAATAGTAATATGAACTAACAAAGTAACTTGACAGCTTGAGCGTACATACAATTCCCACAATTTCTTTTCCAGAAGAGAAATCAAAGGAAATCACTACCCCAGCCCCATGTGGCAGCAAATCCGGCTTATCTGTCAAACCATTTATGATATAGTGGTAAGTATCCAAGGTCACTCCAAATTCCACACCTTTCATTTTCTTTATTCTTTATGACAGTCACTTTCTACCTTCTCTTTGCTGTGTCGTCTAAATATTCTCCCCAAACCTAACTGCTTTAAATGTTTTAAAAGTCAGTTGTGTGGAGCATTTCCCTTCTTGCTACTCTCCTGAAAGTTTCCCCCAAGGCCCAACCTTCCCCCTCCTTACTCTTGTCTTTTCTTCAACTACTGGTCTTTTTATCGATTCTTCAAATCAATTTTTCATCAGTGTTACTGCCCAATCTTCTCCATAACCTCGAACAGCTTAGTATTCATGTTACAAAGCCAAATAGAAAATGAAAATGCTTGATTAAAACCAGTATAATCCCATCATCTAATTCAGATTTAATGTTGCATACACTTTGAGAATGGAGAAGTGTTGATTCCTAAGAGGTAAATAGGAGAGGTAGCTTTAGAATATATTGTAACTGATTCTTCACTTGAAAGTGAAATCACAACTGACTTCTCCTTATTAGCGCTTTCTGGCTCAGTTATTTCCAATGTTTTACAAGTGAAGATGTTACAAAATATGCTAGGTGTGAATTTCATGTCTGTGACTGTGGTGAGGTCAAATATTTAATCCCTCTGAGGCCCAATCTAGAAATCAAGTTGGGAGTATCGCTGTTCATTAGGACAATGCTATTTATTTTAGAGGAGCATTTGCATGTTAAAAATAACTGAGATGTTTGTAAGAGACTCAGCCTGTGCCTGTCCAATAGGTAATATTGAATTGATGCTACATTTATTTTTAAAAAGAAACAAAAGCAGGAAGAAACAATGTGCTTTTCTTTGTAACGAATTAATTTAAGAGCCATCTTTCTAATGAGGATCTAGCTGACTATGAGGATAGGCTTATTATTCTGGCTTCTCTCTTTGCAATTTAGAAAGCTAAGCAAGAAAGGGATTGGTTTAAATTTCAGAGAGGGTCTAGCAGTGCAGTGAACCTGGGGTGTTTGAAATGAGAGAAGTTCTGAACACCTTATATTAAAAGATTCTGCTGGGTACAGCTAAAGGAACTTAGAGTTGCTTTTCTGAAATCTATGTTTCTCTAATTGCTTTTCTTTCTATAGGAGAACTGTGCCAAAACATAGGAGGACAGAGCAGCCAACTCAGGCAGAAATAATCAGCCCCCATGGTCAGGTCCTTCGCAATAACAGAAAGAAATACAGTTGTTATCTCTATAGAGCTCAGTGCTCATTCACACAGTGGTGTCAGCCTCCACTTACCCATATTCTCTCTCTGTCACCCTTGACTCTGTTTCCTGCAGTGTTGCCTGGCAGAGAAGCCCACACACAGACAAGCCCATTTTTCACCCTAACTCACCTTTTTCAGCTTCACCACACCCTCCTGTGTTTCATAGTCTGTTGTGATTTCAAACAATTCCATACCATCTCCATCAACAATATTGTATGTGACTAATCCATTCTCGCCAATGTCCGGGTCTTTAGCTTTCATTCTTCCTACTTCCTCGCCAGGGACAGCTGCTTCTGACACAGACATCTGGTATACGCCTAGAAGAAGAAGACATCTACTTTTATTTTCCTTTTTATTTGGCAGCTCTAAGACATCAGATTGCATTGAATCGCAATAAATTTCTCCAAGGGTTTGAAATTGAACTTTCTATTGATCGAAAACATGAAAGAACAAAATGGATTGGAGGAAGATCCCAGATGGCCTGCTTGCCAAAAGAATGCATTTTATAAAGGATGATGAAACAATATTGGGGCCCTGGATGAAATGTTGGGGTCACCTGCCACATGTGAGGAAGGCAAACAATGTTCAGTTACATTTCTCGATAGAAAATGATGGAGATCACACATATTGTCGAACTGTCAAATAGTTGATTCTTCTTTTCATGTCTGCAGGATGGTCCATGAAATTAACTTCAGGAATTTATGGCATAGCCTAGTGCCCAGGAAACACAAAACAAAACAAAACTAAAACTAAAACAAGACAGCTTCTTTATTTAAAAGCCTCAACAGCTCAGTCTTTTTGAGACAGGGCCTCACTATGAGCTCGCTTTGTAGCCCAGGCTGGTCCCAAACTTGCAAGGATAGTCCTGCCTCAGTCTCCAGAGTGCTGTGATTACAGGCATATGCTACCATGCACAGCTCCCATGTCTGTTTTTTAATCAAATGCAAACTTTATCTTTCAAAATCTTGCCTCTTCTATACTTAGTTCTCCTCTTTCTTCACATCCTTCACCACTACTCCAAGCATGACATTCTCTGGAAAGATTTCTTCAAGTGTAATTCTTCCACATTTATACAAATTTAATATTTCTTAGGAACACATGTGGCAGGTATGGTCATGTATCTACAAACTCAGTAGTAAGCAAAGCAGTTATATGATTCTGTCTTTAATGAGTCATACTAAAAATAAAATAAAATAAAATAAAATACATATATATGCATATTCTGCTAGCACTGCTAGGAAACTAAGACAGGGAACCAAAACTAAAAATGGTAAGGGGTAAAGGTAAATGACCAAGTGTGTGGTTGTGTGTATAAGATTGTGAATGAGTGCAATGGTGTAAATGGGAATAGATGAGCTGTGTTTGTGGGTGTGAAACTGAGTGAGTGATTACATGTGCAGAATAAGCAGCACATGAGTGAGTGTGCCACTGAATGTGTTACCTGTATATTTATGTGAGCATGTTTATGTATGCGGATAAATGTAAGCCAATGTGCATGCTGGGTTAAATATGTGAGGGTAAGAAACAGTGAGAGATTCATTCTGAACAAGGTAGACAGAGAACACTTACTGGAATCAATAGTATCTTAAAGCCACTGAAGAAAACTGTGCAGAAAAAACCTGGGGAGCAAATATCTAAGAAGTAAACATTACAGGTCCAGGGAGAGCAAATGGCAATAATCTCAATGATCTACATGTGGGGACATCTGGAATATGTACAAAAGTAGCAAGAGGACAAGTGTGGCCAATAAGTCTTCTGTTAATAAGGAAGAGCACCTAGGTAGGTAGGGGCTCAGTTGTAGAAAAAAAAAGATCATTCTAGGAAATGGAAAAGACTTTAAGTTTTGTTTAATTTTAGGAAGCCACTGGAAAGTTTTCAGTGGGGGTGTTGTGGAATTTGACACTAACCTATTTGCATCTTCACATTTGAAAGATACTCTATGTAAAGAAAGAAATATAAGCCAAGTCATCAGACCTGCTGTTTACCTCTTTGTACTTTAGTTTCCTCTGACATAGATTTTATTAGTTTCAGTACTCTGTATGTTCAGTTTGGATTTATAGTCAACTAAATTTTGTCTTCCTTTCATCCTGGTATGGTGAGCCAGTATGGTGGGCAGATAATTACAAATGTATAGGAAGGTATTAAAAAACCTACTGTAAGATGATTTTTTCCAAATCTCATTCAAGTTTATGGCTGTGAGCCTGGTATAGCTGGGGACAGTAGTAATACAACTTTACTATATGACTATAAGCAAAAGCACTAATGACTACTCATTAATCCTGCTTGGCCTATTCGTCCCAGATCACCTAACAGCACCTACCGTAGGATCCTATGAGAACTGAGAGCCCCCTCCTTGACTTCTCCCTTATTTCCCTTTTGGAGATTGTTGTCTTGGGATTTCTTTGAGTAATTATAGTACCTCCCTGAGGCCATTTTTCATTACCTCCCCTGTTCTCTCATTTGCAAAAAGTGCAGTCTCTCTGGCATTACACTCACAGGCTCCAATTAAAAAGACCCTTTCATGGTGGAAATCCTCCAGTACTAGTGGCACCATACCTTTGTATTCAACTCTACATACATGAATAGATTTGTGTTCAAATTCTGTCTTGGCCATGTTCCTTTAGCCACATTCCTTTATCTGTGTTCCTCTGGACTTTATAGAAGCCTGTTTTATCTTTAAAATGTAAATGTAGGCTTTTGTAAAGATTTACAGAGTTAGTAATTGGGCATTAAATGATACACGGGTATTTGAAATTAAAATTATTTATTCCATTTAAATATCATTTTTCTTTTTAATTTCCTTAGCAATTCTATAAATTTTGTAGAATCCAAATAACAATATCTACCATTCGTTGACAACTTGTGTTTGGCGTTATTACAAGTTTTCACACTAGCTTATTTACACCTAGCAATAATCCTATTAACTAGGTAGGATCGAAGACTTCATTTTGCAAAAATGATGAAATCAGTGTTGGTCATCCCATATGCTTTTCTTTCAAGATAATTTTGAGGGACTCTGTTTAACTTCTAGCATTCTTACACCTACACTGAAGAGAAAACTATATGACTAGTGAGGCTTTTTCTGGATAAGCAAAACAATTTCTGCCTAGTATGCTAGAGGTTTTCACTGTCAGACACAGCCGTGGAGAGACCCACATGCAGAGTAACCAATCATGCATACAAACCAGCTAGCCATGTAAGTAAAAATTCCTGAAAGTCAATCTTCCAACACCAGTGGGGATGTTCCCAGCTGATGCTATGAAAAAGGCAGAAAAGCTATCTCCTCCAAACTTTGCGCTCACGGCAAAAACAAATGATTTTAAAACACTCTTGAAGAGTTTGTTACACGGCAAAAAATAACTGATTGAAGTACTGTTATATCCAGGTTAGTAACAAGAACAGAGAAAAGTTAATTAAGATTAGACCACACTATACTAGTACCTAGTAAATAAAATACCTAGCAAAATCAATATTTTTGTTTCCAGAACTTTTAATGTCTTCCTTTTCATCCACTGTCTTCACTCCACGTCAGTTGTGTTATTATTGTCATCTTGCTTTTTGCAAAAATGGCATAATGACCTCTTAGTTTTATAGATTTTTCTTTTGGAAAGCTGTATAAGGCAGGAAGGGGTAAGAGAAGATGGGGTGTTGGCTGTGGCAGGGCTGAATGGTGAAAGCTAAACCCGCGTACTTACTCTGAGGAAACTTTGGTGGGTTGTCATTGACATCGGTCAGGGTAATCATTACTTTGGTTGTTCCTGAGAGTCCACCCATGTGTCCACCCATGTCCTTGGCCTGGATCACCACATGGTATTCTTCCTTGGCTTCCCTGTCCATGTTGGGGAGGGCCGTTCGGATGATACCTGGGCAGACAGCAGGAAACATGATAATCATTTATAACAGAACACAACAGCTACATGTGTGGGACACTGTGTAAGTAAAGATAAATAAAGCACCTGAGGTCCTCAAAGAAAATTTCAATATGATTAATGTAAACCTAAGCAACTGTTCCTGAAGGATCCTTCTTTTATTCAAGCAAGTCATAAAATCACTTACAGAGCATTAATTTTGTTTTATTTCTCTATACGTGCAAGTAATAACCTCAGGTATTAGTACCCTGAAGACTGAAATATTTGAATGTCCATTGTGTGGATATCCATAAGTAAAATTACATTTTAGACTTCTAGCAAAATCTTTTGGAAATATATTTCTACATGCAACTTTTACAAACATCTTTATAGTCTACACTGTGCTTAAAGTAAGAGGCACGTATTTCAGGCAATGCATTAAAATGTTAGTATTAACTTTTGAAAGAGTGAAGTAAATGAGTTAGAATTACACACAATGTTTATGCAAATATTTACTGTCTAAAATCACCTGCCACTGACGACAGTGGTAAATTAGTGATTGAATTCTTTGTGATCCCTGATTACAGAAACATGATTTTCATGAATACTATGTTCACTTAAATCTCCATGGGATTTATGGAATCTTTTCTTCACTGTAGTTAAGGTAACGTTTGTGCTAGAAATTTAAAAACGACACTGAGGAAGGTTTAGTATTCCCTGATGTTGGTATGTTTCTGTGCAAAAACCCTGGAACTCACTGGCCCTCATTTTCCTTATATGTTAAATAATTTGATAGCTTCAAAATGGTAGTTATTAACCATGAGTTCTTGAGACAAAGGGTAGAGGTTTTTTTTAACATCTCAAAATTCTAGATGAAGTCTGTGTTTTCCTTGGTTAACCTGAAAAGACTAATGGCAAATGTCTTCAATACAATCATAGCAAGTAACTCCACAAATTATGCTCTGAAACAAAGCAGCTACAAATAAATGACCACATAAGTAAATGGAAATTATATTAAGTAAAAAATCAAAATATTTAATTGGTAGGCTAAGGGTATACATACATACACATACATGTTATAAATTTTAATGACAGTAGGGGAAGACTATTTGTCTTGATCGTTGAAAAATGTGAGACATATTGTGAAGGGGAAAAGGTTCCTGAGAAAATATCATGGATGAGCAGTTTCACAGGATTTTGGTCTTTATTCTAGAGAGTTAAATTTGGTATAAATTATATGAAATATTTTAGGGCTTTGGTTTTGTTTGTACATTTATACACGTCTTTGGTTTACTCTTTGTTTTCCATAAGAAATGCACAGAACCACCTCTTTTTTTGCAGCCCCAGGGATCAAACTCACGATCTCGTGTTTGCCAGGCAGGCGCTTTAGGCCACTGAGCTAAATCCCTGGCCCAGAACCTCCTCTCTTTGTGATGCTGTCCACTGAGAATCTATGAGCTCAACAAGAGACATTGGGAATGTGCTACATCTTAAAGCAATGTGAATATCAGCATGCACCTCTGCCACCCCCAATCTTGAAGAGTGATCTTCAGAGCATACATTGACAGCTGCCTGCATCTATACGAGGCTCCAATTTCTATGGTCTCTTAATTTGGAACCACAGCTCAAGACCTTTCCGATATTAATAATATTAAATTTAAAGATTATTTGTTATTGCTGCATTGTGAAATATGGGCAGAAGCAATAATAAATGTGTTTCATTGCATGCTAGCTATACACCAGAATGGACCTAGCTTGCTGAATCTTCACATTAATCTTCTTAGGCCTTCGTGGGTCCTTGTTCATTTATTTGGGAAAACAGATTTCAGTAGGTTTAGTGAGCAGGCATGGACTCTAATTCACAGTCTCTCCTGAATCAGTGGCAGCAGCATTTCACAGTACCTGTCTGGGCCTCCACTGAAAAGTAAGGTTGTCCTTCAAGGATGCTGTACACTAACTTCGCGCTATTCCCATAGGTGGGGTCATCTGCATCAGAAGCTGTTACCTGAATCACCGATGTTCCTTAAAAGGAGAATAAATTAATTAGGAGCATGCCTTTGACTTTTCAGATTACATTATTCTTTTTTTTTTTTTTTTGTAGCACTGGGGATTGAATTCATGATCTTGCACTTGCCAGACAGGCGCTTAGGCCACTGAGCTAAATCCCCAGTCCTTCAGATTACATTATTCTTTATAAAGTTTCATTGTGAAATTAAATCCAGAAAGGAAGCCCACAATTATTCAGTACTTTCTCATTTTCCTGGAATTGAGATGCAAAACAATCTTCCTTCTTTCCTTTCTTCATTCTTTCTTTTTGCTTTTAAATTCTCTCAGTGTAAAACCAAACTTTCTGTATTCATAGTACATCCTGCTATGCTTAGTAGTTTAAATATGATTATTATTGCCAAATATTCTGAGACCAATACAATTGAAATGTTGAGTTTATCACATAATTAAATAAAAATCTCCCCAAAGAGTATAATAAATGATAATTAATGATGAATTGCTTTTCAAGAAAAGACAGAGTGCAATCCCCCGTCTGTAGCAGAACAATAACTATATCATTTTATTGTTGCTTTGCATGCCATAAAATTGTTCCTAATGCTACATTTTAATTAATTTATGGCTATAAATATTGTACAGAATGTTGTTTCCTACTGGCATGAAAATTGCAGTTTCCCACCTCTAATAGGTCTGATATCCGTGAAACAGGAACCATCAGTTGACACCTGGTGAGAACTAAGGCAAACTTTTGTGGGTCAGAATTTCAGGAAACCTGGGAATTGAAGGAATATGGGATTCTGATTTTTTTTGTCTTTAAAAATCCCTTCTGTCCCTTGCTGGTCACAACTGACAAGTATCTGGAACATGGAATGTTAGCTTTCAGAGTAAGAAAAGAGGAATTAGAAGGAGAGATTTGGCAATTATACAATTTTTCAGTTCAAGGCCTTGTTTGGGGACACACTCTTCCATGTATACTGCCAGTGTTATGTTCTTATTATTATTAATTTAGGAGTATGTTTGCCAGTATTTTCTTTCACTTGGTAATTCACATTCATTTATGTGGCAGAAATTTGGTGTGCGATGTATGACTTTAGACAATCTCTTTCACATAGATGTTTACTTCCAAAGTTAGCAATCTAAAGCCAACCAAGCAGGCAGTGATACCCAAGTTCTTTCTGTGAAATTTTCAGCAGAAAGGCAAGGCACCATGTGGGAGGGAAGGCGGCCCACTTACAGAGCTTCTGACTACCGTTTACAGGGTTGTCATAAGCAAATCTCAGTTTTCAAATCAGTCTTCTGTAATTCACTGCTTCATAGAAATTACCCTTTTTGAACTCTTCCCACAGGCCAAGCAATATGCTAGGCAACAGAGATTTATAAAGGACAATACCATTATGGCATGCTAGGGAAATTACTAGTTTTATGCTTAATTTACTTCCAGAACTCTAAATGCTTTGAAAATCTTTGTATTTTGTGTGTATTTTATTTAGCAATCATCATAGTGTATGTTATCCTCTTTTTGTAGATGACAAAATGAAAATGTAGAAAGGTACAAGAAGACTTCTGGGTCCATATAACTGGTTAAAGGTACAGCAATGAGTTAGTGCTGATACTGTCTGAAAATATAGACTGCACTGTGTTTTCCTGTGCCATAATAGAGAATCTGGGTACTGTCCCTCAGCATCAAAGAGCCCCCAGTGGTGAGAACAATGACAGTTCCCATAGAATATCCTTTATGATGACTGGTTTTTCCATCCTGCCTCTCCACCCAAAAGTTCAGTTCTGACACTACTGTGCCCTATTTATTCAGATTTATTTAACGCCTGTTGTCTCTCATTAGAATCTGCAAGTGCATATCTAGAAATTAAAGAACTAAGCATGAAAAGGAAAAAGGAAGAAGCTGGGAGATGACTCAGCCTGACTTTCACAAAGTGTGAGGAAAAACTCTAGGAGAAGGACACTATCTTCTGATACAGGAGAACTACATGCAAAAGAGAAAGACTTGGGCTTCCAGATACATAGCTAGCTTTCTTGAGCAGTGTTCTATAGGCAGTAGTTAGTTGTCTCATTTGCAGAATGGGTTGCTTTTCTCTGATGAGTCTTAAATTCATTTGAGCTCATCTGATCATTCATTTCCTGATCACTGTGTGGAAGGTAAATGTCTTTCAATGAGGCATATTTCTCAAAAGACCACCATGTATTCTAGAAACTCGAATGAAAGATTTTTGCCTGGATAAAGGAACTAGTTAAAGAAACCCTTCATAAACATGTATCTTCACAATGTAATGTGTCTTCCAGTACACTGGAAACATGCACCTACTTCTGAATCAGCAGATGATGGCATAGTGCTGTGGCTAGTTGTACATTCTGGAAAACTTAAAAGCAAAGATTACCCTGGAAAAATTAGAAAATTTGTTTCTGCCTTGGGTTTCCATCTGTACAATATGGCCATTTAGACTTAATCACAGCAAAAATAAAACCAAATAGTGTGCATTTGTCACCAATTAGCACAATGTCTATCTGTAACAAATATTACTGTCACTCTTACTTACCAAGCATCAAAATGTATTATGAGTAGATGCATGTTATTGCTAGTCCTCCAAAGCCAGGAATTATTATCCTCATTTTACAGAAAAGGAACCAAAGTTTAAGAGAATAGATCTAACTGGTTCCAAGTTACACAGCTAGTAATGCAAAAGTCAGGTTTTCCTGAACCCAATTAAACTATTTTCTTTTCTTTTCTTTTCTTTTCTTTTTTCTACTCTTGTTCTTTTAAATAAGTTCTGACTTAAAAATCTTGAGCTAATTTTAAACATTTGAAATTTCATCTCTACAAATGAACATTATTTTCTGTTATGGTAGCCCAAGGCCCCTGTAGCAGGGATGGAAACAGAGCAGATCTTCCCACTTACGCACCCACATTGGACCTTTCAGGCACGTTGGCATAATAGATCTCATGTAGAAACTCCGGTGGGTTGTCATTAATGTCCTGGACCTTGACGATAAATGAGGAAGCTGGTTCCAGTGGTCGGTTTGTTTCCCTGTCCACTGCTTGAGCCATCAGTGTATACTGAGCTTTTTCCTCTCGGTCCAATGTCTTGGTGGCGTGAATGTTCCCTGATTTGTCATCAATCACAAAAATGGTTCCAGCTCCTTCACCTGAGAGAATGTATTTAATCTTCCCATCACCAGTGTCAAGATCAGAATGAAGCTAGGGAAAGAGAAAACAAGATTGGTTATTTCACCAGGGAGGAGGGAGGCAGTAGGAACATACACACTTACATGATGACTTCTATAGTATACACACACACACACATCTTTGAGAGAAACATACACATATTCTTAAAACGATACATGAAAAATGTATGCACCTCTCTACAGAACCATATACAGTCTAATTTTTACATGTTAAAGTGCCTTGAAGCACACACCATTCTTCACCTTGCCATTTTTCTCTAACACCGAATTCAGGTGCCCCTTCCATATTATACATATAGATCTACCTCACCCACGGACTGTTTTTATTTCTTTTAGTAGCCCTCTCTAAAGGACACTTACGCTGTTCCCAGGCTTTATTAACGCCAAACGATTCAGTCGATTATGCCTTTCCAGAATTCCAGCTATGCTGCACACAGGGTCTGAAGATTTGGGGATGTGATCTTCAAGGAAGAAGTGCCCATTGCAACCATAAAGATAGGGTGGAGGACATGGGTTGATGGACATGCAATTCCTCACACCCTAGAAAGAACTTTAAATATTCTTATTCTTTTCTCCTCTTTGATAAAACCTGGGACAGGATGGTACTTCACTAAAGTCACACTTTTCAGGCCCCAGAAATCATGCAGGTCTTTCTACTACCAATTCTATGCCTTTTTGCCTTAACTCTGCTTTGTTCTGGAACACAGAACTTCCATAGAGACCTCGTATGATTTTCCTGCAGGAGTGAGTTTCTCACTGTCCTCTGTTATCCAATTTCAATTTCTGCAGTTGTCATATTAATCTGAATTCATTATTACCTTTGTGGAAAAGATAAACATGTCTTTCACTGTTCTCATTTTTACTTGCTCCATAATAAAACCCATTATAGTATAGACTAAGTAGTTTTATCCAAGTATCAGTCAAAATAACAAAAACAATAATGATTACTATTATTGATTCCATTTAACATTAAAATATATCATAATTACTGCAATTTTAATTGTTACTAAGTACTCAAGGCCTAC
>RJWT010015795.1:0-20230 GCA_004365215.1 Cuniculus paca | reverse complement strand
TGCTCCTGAACTCCGTGTCTGGTGTTTTGTCAGGGATCCCGTTCATTTTCCTGCTTCACTGTCTCATCAACATTAAAAACTTGTGGTAAATAACGGCTTTCATCAATAATTTCTCTAAGTGTTTTGGGAAATTCTTGGGCAGCTATAGCATCTGCATTTGCTGCCTCACCACTTAGTTCTACGCTGTGATGCTTGGCTCCAACCTTGAATGTGTAAAGCCAGCCATGGCTGACAGTAAAAGATGCACCCTGTTCATCCTAGCTTTTCTTCAAGTCTTCAAATAAGCTTTTATCTTTTTCTTGAATAAGCATTGAGCTGAGTGGGACTTGATGCTGATCCTGCATCTACACAGAAATTACTCTATCTCCTCTATGCCTTTACCAGGCTTCTTAGATATCACTGTTGACTTCACCGGGACAGCAGACTTCACATGCTCCATGACCTTGTCCTGTTCTTTAGAACTGTGCCAATGGTTGAACAATTCATGTTATAGGAATGAGCAATGCCTACCATCTTTTTGCCTCAGTCCAATCTCTCCATTATTTTCACTTTTGTTTCCAAGGTTATGGCTTTGTGCTTCCTCGCAGTGCCTTCCGCATCACCACTGCTTTTGCCCTTGCGTCCAGACATCCCGACCTCTGACTGAGTACTGTACTCCTGTGCACTACCACACTGCACAGTGAGCACACAGCAGCACAACTGTGTTAATGCCCGGCAGACATGTGAGCTGCTTCCATGATTTGTTCACGTCTACGAATGTTTGTAATGCGAGGTCCATGCATATCTGTGAACACTGCAACTCAAACGTTCATCAGGGACTTTTTGTATTTCCTTCCCCTATCCTTGGGCTATAAAATGGCACAAGACTTTAGCCCAGAGCTCCCACACAGCAAGATTCTCTCCTGCTTTTTAGTGCTACCCAGTATCTGGCTGACCCTCACCTAGTGCTGTCTTAAGGGGAAAAATGGACCACCGGGGAGTCCCCACTGTTCTTTCTCTTGGCCTCTGTCTGCATGACTGCAGCAGGTGCACAAAGCACTAACCACTGCTTTCAGTGTGGATCATAGTCTTATCTGACCACTGTGGCACCTGCCAGCTTGACAATAAGGAATTATGTTCGAATGAGTGTGAGAAAGGTATGGAAATAAGAAAGATGGTTGTATATATTCTTGACAGATCTTTGTATTATTGGGCTATCACAGACGATGTGTTCTTTTTACAAATTCAAAAAGGAATTTCTACACCCAGATTTGACAGCATATTTCCCAGAACCTTTCTAAATGCAGATTCATCTTTGCAATGCTACCAATCTTCACAAATCCTGGTGCCCCAAGCACCAATCTACAAGTTCTACCCACCTGCCCACTCACGTCTGATAAGTCACTCTTGGAGCTCAGAACCACTGAAAAAGAATTTGGTTCAAGAGCCATTAGACACCAGTGGCCAAATTTTGTTACAAAACCATAAACTAACTTTACAAATGCGGTCCTTTTCTCTATCACTTAGTTTTAAGAGGAGATTCACAAAAGCAGGTTTAGAACTGCCAGTGTGCTCAAAAACTAAAACAAAATACGTAAAAAAGGTTTGAGAGATTAACTGGGTGACTGAGAACTCACCAGCTCCTTTTGATAGTCAGTGCTCACCAATTTTATATAGATGCAATCCACCCCTAGCTTTGGCATCCTGGGCTACTTTGACACAAATACTCCTCTGGGGCCCTAAGGACTGATTTTAAACTATGCCTGTAGGCACTGGCAGTTACCTACCCATGTACAATTTATTCAGTGGCTGAGGTGGATTGACAACTGGTGATCAACTTGTAACACTTGAACTGAATCAGCATGGTGCTGGGGGTGGATGGCCCACCTGTGGATTGTTGCCAACATAAAAAGGAGAATGGGAGAGGTAGTGCTGTTGGTGCTCCTGGGTGTTACTGAATCTCCTATTGTGGTTGGTTCCTCTGGAGGAGCTTGTCAAGCTTCTTTCCTGATATGAACTTGGCCATTCCCATTGTCAGAGGAGTTTGGGACCTTGTTGTTGCTGAAAATGGCTGTGGTTCACTTTGGAGGAGCGCTGGTCCTTACTTTGAGCATCACTTCCTGGCTCTGGAGGGGAAGATGGTGTGCTGTTCAGTCTCCAGGAGAAGCCTGCCACGCTGGCTTCCTGATACGAACTCTGCTGTTCTCATTGTCAGAGGAGCTCAGGACGTTGTTGATGAGGATGACTGGGGTACTTTTCAGGGCAGCTCTGGTCCTTACTCTGAGTGTTGCTTCCTGTCTTCAGTGCCGAACCCTCAGCTTACTGGCACAGATCCTTCATCCCACTGGCACAGACTTTCCAGCTTCCATTGCTGACCTCTGAGCCTTCCCAGCACAGATCTGTGAACAGACTTGCAAGAGATACTGTCGTGGGCTCTAGGCCTTCAGCTGGACACATGGGGGGGATTGTCATGGGCTGTAGGTCTTCAGCTGGACTCATGCAGGACATTTCCATGGGATCCAGATTCTCAGCTGGATTCTTTGGGTCGTAGTGTGTGGACAGACTTCCTGCACTCTTGTGTTTGACTCTTTGGGTGACTATTATAAAATAATTCCATAAATTATGTGTCCTGCATTAAATTGTTTTCCCTTGCAAACCTTGACTACAACAGTGGCCACAGAGAAGTTTACAACTTATTAAGTTAGTGATCCTGACAAAGCAAAGACAAAATAATGCCTCTACCCTAACTCAGTTACTGTATCGATTGTCTGTGGACTTCTGCCACTGTGCAACTTTCAGAGTTCAAGACCTGGAGAGAAACCCAGGAATCGAGAAGTGGCAGCTGGGTGGGGGAAACACCTCCCCCTCTAAGAATATTAGTGGGTGTACATGTTGTAGGAAGTGTCCCTGCTAGGAGGCGAACAGCTAATTACAGGATGTGATCAAAATATACAGTAAATATTCAAATTTTTAAAAATCATTACAGTAAAGACACAATGCCATTTATCCTCTCAAAACGTTCCTGTTTGCTTTGAATACACTTTCTCATGCTTGCTACTTTCAGAAGTGGTTCTGAAAGTCCTCTTTCCTGAGTGTTTACAAGTGTGATCAAAAATGCAGTGAAGGCTGCTGTCAAATGACTGCCATCCAACAAAAAGGCAGGCTTATAAAAACTTTACAGTTTCCTCATCCACCTTATTCACTGGATCTGCCATCATGTGCTTTCTGGATCTTCTGTAAAGTCGAAATGATCATGAAAGGTAAAAGTTTTGAGTTGATTTAGGATGCTGAGGAGCCAAAACAATGCAAATAAAGACATTCACAGGATAAAACTTACAGAACTGTTCATAAAGTGGCCACAATGATGATAGAAGTATGTCTGAAGCAAGGGGCTGGCTATAAGGGAGATCAAGAGCAAAGTATATAATTTTAAATTCACCATATTTTTTGATCACACCACATACACTTCCTATTTCTTGGAGGATGTTCTCCTTGTTCCAGGCAAGCATAAAGCCACATGCAGTTGGCTGTTCATATTTATGGGTTTTGCATTTACAGACTTTAGCAACTATGAATAGAAAATACTTGGGGGGGGGGAAGTGTGTTTGTATGGAATATATACAAGCTTTGTTCCCCTTGTCATTATTTCTCAAACAATATAGTACAGTATAACAGTAGTTCCCATAGTACTTATATTACATTTGGTATAATAAGTAATGTGGGGGTGATATATAGTATATGGGAGAATGTGCATAAGGGATACACAAATACTTTGTGAGCATCCTCAGATCTGAGTATCCTTAGGAGGTGTCCTGGAATCAGTCCTCCCTAGATATTGAAGTATGGAGGGATGACTCCCTGAGTGTGTGTGTGTGTGTGTGTGTGTGTGTGTGTGTGAACTGTCCTCCTAGAAGAGACAGCTACTCTCAGAAGAGTGTACCAAGACACCCACCCAGGACACTACTAGGTTTGCTAGCAGCTCATTTATGTCCCTTCATTTCTAACCTTCACTAAAATGACATGCTGCTGCCCCAGTGTACTTTGGAGCCCCTACGCCATTAGGCACCGCTAAAAGAAACATTCTGATTCAAGGAAAGGAGTAATAAATTCAGTGTTAAGAAGAAGATGAAGTTTGGAGCATCAAGAAGAGCACATGCAGAAGCCCTCTGTGAGGACCCTCAACTCGTAACTTTTAGGAGGCCTGCAAGCCCCTGGAAGAGCAGAGTATTTCACTTTCCAGCCATTCTGTTCTTCAAAGTAAAAGTATCTATCTGAAATCTAAAACAAACAAACAAAAATCCCCAAAGTTATACTCAAGTGATTTTGCAAATAGGTGCTGTGTAAAAATGGCTTAGGGACAATTAATAAGCGTATTGCTTTTCAGCCTCAAGAGAAGGCTGTGTCAAAGAGAGAGACAGAGAGACAGAGAGACAGAGAGAGAGAGAGAGAGAAAGAGAAACACACCAAGCTCACAAATAAAGGTAGGATTTCTCTGTAGAGAAGAAATAGAAAAGAAATCCAAATGGCCCAGCTACTGTATCCAAGAAACAGATGATAATGTAAGATGTCCGGCTTCCACGGGTAAAAGGTATTAAAAGTCCCATTAGCCAGACAAATGACAGGGACCTAAAGTCAGAACCCAAACCCAGCTGCTTCACTTTATTAAACCACAGGTTCCCTATGTGTAGCACGGACGTGTTGGACAGTAAAGCAAATGATCCAAAGTAAGAGTCTGAAAGAGTACTGGAAAGGCAGAACCTTCCTGCCATCTCTAATTGCTAAGTAATCAGCCAGCCCCGCAGCAGGGAACCCACTGACACATGTAGTTAAATGTGTGTGACTACAGGACACAGAAGCATGTTGGAGTAAGGTTCCACAGTATGTTCCCTTTTGGCTCATAAGTTCTCCCAGTTTACCTTGGAACTTATAATGCATTAAAGGGCAAAGAACTGAATGATGGACTGTAAGGGAGGGCTAATTGGCAAGCCCTTTTCCAGCTCAGAAAATCCATAACTTTGGAGGAAATGCATGCACATTTAAGTAATTGGTGGTAGTGAGGTCATAGACTATGGTGGAAAGATGCTGGCCTGGGAATCAGAAGTCTAGGTACCTGCTTCACCTGGGGCTGGTGTTTTAACTCTGAGCCTTGGTGTCTTCACCTATTAAAAAAAGGGGCAAAACTGGGGATGTAGCTCAGGGGTAGAGCATTTGAATGAGGCCCAAGTTTGAGCCCCAACACTGTAAAAAAAACAATCAAACAAACAAACAAACCCACCCACTAGGTAGGATCAGATAATTTCTTAGGTACTTTTCAGTTCTGAATTGAAACGCTTCTGAAAATAAGCTTGATACATGCAGGGTGGGGGAAAATTCCTAAAACTACTATAGTTACTACTTTTCCATCTGGGGAAGTAGTAATCAACACAATTTAGATTGAAATAAGTATAAGCCAAGTACAGACACATCAGGTTTGAAGAAATCAGAATTCTCCTAAATCAGAAAGGACAAGGAAATCATTATTGAGCAAGGCCCCCAATGTAATTTCACTGTTGTCACCAGTCCCCTTGGAATGCAGAGTTGCAGACAAAAGGCATCTTTGACACTGCTAAGAGTATTCATGGGATGCCCCGATTCCATTACACACTTCTTCAGCTGAAAGTGATTCGAAACGCAACATTAAACCGCACATTCCAGAATGGAGGAGAAAATCTGGTACAAGGTGACAAAGAGAAATCATTTGGAAAACGCTTTTTGACAGTGTATATCAATTCCAAGGTGTGGGGGTGAGGGGGAGGCAGCCATTCTGTCCAGACGCATTGGACCTTGTGGACCTCTTTCAGATGCGACAGAAGCGCCCATCTCCTTCAAAAGTATTAGAGATGTGCTGCTGGGAAAGAAAGCAAGGCAGCTGACAGGACAAGCTGGTTACTACTGTCAGAGGACAGCCAGCCTGTAGATGCTAATTAGAGACGTCAAAAAATAGCTGAAGGGAAAAAATAATCCCATGAGCTGGGAATGAGTTTGGGTGTGTTTCTAGTCCTTGTTTTCAGAATGGATATTAAAGAGGTTTGAAAATATGACAATTTGTTTAACAAGACCTCAAATACATAATTAAGCTCCCTAGCAAAAATACTCACAAAAAATGAGAGGGGGTGGTGGTGGGTGAAATTTAGATGTTTAAGGAGTAGTGAAAATGAATGAAGTTGTGTAAAGTAGTGTACATCTATAATCACAGCATTCTGGGAGGCAAAAGGATCATAAGCTTGAGTCCAGCCTGAGTCACTCAGCAACTTAGTGAAAACCTGTCACAAAATAAAAAATAGTGAACAACTACTTCTAAGATAACAATATGGGATGTATTAACTAGTGTTGATTTCTTAATTTTTGTTTTGAAATTCTGTATTATTTCTATTCTTTTTTCTGCTTTGCTTTTTAAAATAATAAAAAAATTAACTCCCTGCAAGAAAAAAAAAACAAAATAAAAAATATATAAAAGGGCTGGGGATGCACCTCAGCGAGAAGGTTTTGGGTTCAACCTCTGGTACCATGCATACACCCACCCATTCATAAATCAGTAACTGAGCCAAATGTTCCTTACTTTCCTCACAGTCAGCCCAGTCTGTATTCATACTGCCCAGAGTAATTTCTCAGTGTCACAATTCAGCCACTTTCTACTAACATCTTGCTATCCCAGCAACATGCAAACCCACTGCGCCAGCACAAATTTATCCATATTAGGTAAAAACTTTGTGGCCATTAAAGAAAAGTTTTCACAGTGTTCATGACTTCTGGAAAGAAAAACCAAGTTATTAAATTAATGGTTTGTTGTTTCTAAAATATAACTCAACTACCATAAGAATTATACTTTTATGTGTACAACTCATTGATTTTTCATGTATTCACATGGTTGTGCAACCATCATCATTACCTAATTCCAGGACATTTTTACCATCTCAAAAAGAACTCCTTATCCCTTGCACCCATTAGAAGTCACTCCTCACTTCCTCTGCCTGTAGCCTTGGAAATCACTAATCTACTCTGTCTATATATACTAACATGTTCTGGATATTGAATATAAATGGAATGAAGATATGTGTCTTTTTATTAGTGGTTGCCTTCACTAAGCATATGCTCTCATGGTGCACCCACGTAATGGTGTATATTGACTTTCATTTCCTTTAGGGATGAGTAACATTCCCTTGTATGAATATGTCATACTTTGTTTATCCAATTTTAGTTGATGCTGATGGACACAGGTTATTTTTTTTTCTATTATGAAGGATGCTGCTACAAATACATGTGTGTAAGTTTTTGTGCAGTTACATTTTCAATTCTCTTGGGTATATGTGCAGACATAAAATGCTGAGTCTTATGGTAACTCTGTGGTTGTGGTGTTTTGCTGTTGCTGTTGTTGTTGTTGTTTTGTTTTTTTGTGGTGCTGGGAACTGAACCCAGAGCCTTGATCATGCAAGCAAGCTCTCTACTACCAAAGTACATCCCCAGTCCAGTAACTTAACATTTTGGGGAATCACCAACTGGTTTTCCAAAGGGCTGTTGCCATTTTACACTCCCAATTGCTGTGTTTTAAAGTTTTCTCTTAAAGGTCGATAGAATTCAACCTAAGTTTATTTCTGAAAATCTCAGTAATTTCCTATTTGAGATGGTTTTAAAACTACTTGCCAGAAAAGTTTTGCCTGTATGCTTAGATTTCAGTGTATTCATTGAACACTTGATGCTTCATTCTCCATTTGTGTCAGAGGGTAATAGTCTGAGCTTCTCAAGTACAGGGTCAACACCTAAAATCCACAGCACTACACACAGTTCTCCAGTACAAACATGTACAGCCACTCCCCAGCTCTCAAAGCAAGCACAGTTTTCTCCCCATGGCAAATTGTCAGGCTAAGTGAGACCACTAAAGGCATTTATTTTTCACTCTATTGCAATCATTTCTGGAGGTGGATGATCTCCTTTTTTTTTTTTTTAATATCTGATGATTACAATAGCTCACTGTGTGCCAGGACAGGTAGGACATGCAGAGTCTGGGAAGCAATCTCTTTACTAATACTGTGCGTTAGTCACACCCTTGTTAGATTTGTGTCCAATTCTACCTCTTTACTTTAAAAGGGCAATGCAATGGGAGCAACTGAACAAAGGCTCAAAAGAAGAAATAAAAACAATTCAATGGGTGGAAAATAGATGCTCTGAAGGTGTTAAAGCAATTGTGGCATTTCTGCCTGAAGGAAAGAAAGAGTAGTGATTTGATCACACTCTCCTTCCATGCATCTGAAGTGGTTTTGTACAGAGAATGGTGGGTGACCTATTCTTCATGCTCAGAGGGAAACAAACAAGAGGAAATTCTATTTAAATCACATCAGTATGATTCTATGGTTGGAAATGAGAAAAGAATTTCCTGATCTCCCATTACACATTTGACAGAAGCCCATGGATCTCCATCCCTGGAATTCTTTAAAAGGACATGAAGGAGCTTTGCTCATATTCACCTGCCAAGAATCTTGAGGCGACCTTCACTGCTGTTTCTTTATGGTGCCATAAATTAGGAACTACATCTGCTGCATGAAGGCAAAACTGGATCGTGAACAATTAGATCTGGACTATATAATGGGTTGAGAAAGTTTTGCCATCTGAATGTAAAGAAGACATCCTCATTGCTCTGTGCCCCCATATAAAGCAAGCTGCATTCTCTACCTGGCAGGGCAGGTGGGCTCACACGTGGCCCATGGTTAGGTTACATGGTTAGGTTACTGTAAGTCCTGCCTCTGGCTGACAACAGTTACTATATGGCTGTCATCCACCAAACATAAGCCATTCAGCTGGGTTTGGGAACTGGCTGGGGTATAGTGGAAAGTAATTAAGGCTTAGAGCCTGAAGTCTAGTTCACACTGTGAACTAACTATGCTAGGAAAGTGAGTCAGCCACTCTCTGACTCAATTTTCCCCATGTCACAAATGGAAAATACTACTTTCTTCAGAGAGTACAAGTGCAAAAATATTTCTTTAAGCATAGCTAATTAGTGATGCTGAATGAATCATGAAAAGAAACTGACATATCCAAAAATTAAAGTAGAACAACTTACTTAGAAATTTGTTATTTCATATAAAATGTTAATTACCCATAACTGGAATCCTAAAGAACTATAAGAAACAACATTGTATTTAGCGATTTTTCTTAGGTTTTAAGGATAAAATAGTACGCTGATTTCCATTGTCATTTCCATTCACATGCTGAGATCCTTCCACAAGGCTACAGAAAAAAAGGCAGATTCGCAGGGATGAAATAGGGCATTTTTGCTTCTTTTAATGAACAACTTAAAAAAAAACCCTATTAATATTAATGTTGGAGCATCCTTACCATTTTTACTAGCATATCTGTAATTTATAATTTTGGGAAACAGATATATAAAGGTTTCCTATGCCATGTCCCCCTTTTCTGCTAAAATTCCTCTGAACTCATATTTACCTGAAGTTCTCATGATAGTCTAAAAAAAAATGGGTCTGGACTATGTCTACAGAAACAGCTAGAAAAATTCTTAGTGATAAAATATCTAACTTTTTATTTTAACATGCTAAGCAAAGAAAACACCTGGGAGTCTGCTGAGGGCAGTGGAGAGTGCTGATGATATGAACGAAAGGACAGACAGAAAGGAACGGCCAGTGTGGAGGTGAACACACTGCATGCTGGGAAGGTGAAATCGGGGTGTGATGCCAGATGGAAGAGTTGGTGAATACAAATATGGAGGTGGTGCTTAGGGATGAGGTCAGGACTAGAAAAACAGATTTGGGAACAGTCGCGTCAATGTGGTAGTTAAAACTATGGAATGGAAACAAGCAAGCGTTTTAGGGGATGTATGTAGAAAAAGGTGGTACTTTTCTCTCATTGTTGAGACAAAATACCTGACATTCAAAGGTAAAGGGAAAAAGGTTTATTTAGCTCACAGTTTGTAGAGGTTTCAGTTCATAATTGGCTGGCTCCAAGACAGAGAGAGAGAGAGAGACAGACAGACAGACAGACAGACAGAATGAGAACAAGCCTCTTTCTATTCCTTATATTATATGCAGGCTACCTGCACTAGGGTGGGTGTAACACTCAAACCTCTAGTCCCAGCACTAGACCATGAGTCAGTCACAAACTAGATTCAGTCACCTCTAAAAAGTCCCCCTCCCCATGGCTGCATGAGGTTTTGGAGGGACATCCCGACACAAACCATAACAGGGAGGATTGAAAAAAAAAGCTGAGAACAAAAATATGTTAAGTGAGAACAAAGAAATATGGGTCTATTCCCTAATCTATCATCTCCCTCATCTTCCTCGTGAACTCTTCTTTCCAGAATAAATCAGTGAATTTAGGCTACAGTGTTACCCATGGAACATTATGTTTAGTGATAAAAATCACCAAAAAGATGCCTCATTCCCAAAAGAGTTTATGGGACACATTTTGTTGTTACTGTATGACTTTTTAAAATTATTTTTTATTTTTATTGGTATATGTTTGAGTACCTAGTGATTATGTTCCTCATGATACTTTTCTTCTTTTTTCATTCCTTCCCCCCTCATCCCTTTTTATAAACTTTAAAGATACCAATACATAATGTTGTTCTCTAAAGCCAGGCTCCTGTGCAACAATTACACTTTACCAGGGGAGAACCATCTCCTAACATCTCTTCACTTTTCTTCCACATGTGTATTGGATTCAGAGATGGATGCATTTGAATAAGCTACAGCTTAGGGGTATAGTGAGCTTTCCTCTTGGGAGCCTTCAGTACTTTCAAAACCTTGTGGTATGAAAAACCAGGGCTGTTCCCTCTAGGGACCAGGCTTAGAGGGTCGCCTCTCTCTCTGATTCCATTTTCTTTTCTGGGATGCACAAGCACGAGAAAGCACAGGTAAAAGGCTGAAAAAGCAAGGCTACCTCTCCCCCTCTCTCCAACTTCTACTTTCTTCTTTCTTGCTCTTCTCTTAAATAGTTTTGCCAGATGCAAGGGTTCAGAGCGTATGCCTGCTATCCTGATTTCACTGGTTCTGACTTTGAGTTTAGTGGCTTTCTTGTTCTGACTTTCATTTAATGTTTGCATTTGCTGGTCCTCTGAGATGATTTTCCCTCACTGCCTGAGCTAGAGAGAGAGGCAAATAGGCTGTTCTGGTTCTATGCCCTAAACAGAAGACTGTGCCATGTTCCAGCCAAGCTCATGAAGGCATTGCATGGAGATTAAAAGGCCAAATGTATTACTTATAGGGTATTATCTTCTGCCTTATCCTCTGTCCATATATTTCTCTGTTCAACTTCCCTAGGATTAGTAGGAAGGATTCAGAAAAGACTTGAGAATTAAGAGCTCTCAGGATGAAGCTATATAGCTTCTTATTCATTCCTTGACCTCTAGAAATTGGCCTGAGTTTGAACAAACACATCTCTGCAGAACCTTGCTGTCCCCATATAGTTTTCCTAGCGGGAAGGTCCCACGTACAAGAACATCTTTGACATGTATGGGTGAAAAAATGTGTTTTGGACATTTGAAAATAGTCAGAACGCTGTTATGGGGTTAACTGAAGACTTGATTATTCTGATGGGTAGCTGGCCAAGGATAGAAAGTAATACCATCTTATCAAAAGTGTTCAGCAGGCTAAAGCCCTGAAGAGATTTGTACTTATGAAATATGATGAAGACAACAGAAATGACTTTAGTTTTATTTGAAAAACTGAAGTGATTGAAGAAAACTAATTGGTTGCTGAGACCAAAGGCATAATGTTAATAGATGATAAAGCAGAACTATTTTATTCTATTTTCCCTGTCAGACTGGGAGAGTGGGGATAACTGTGAGTAAAACTAAGGCTTAAAATAGATGAAAATAGTACAGAGGAGAACTCTGCTGCAAGGAAAGAGATAAAATTCTCTGACCTCCAGAGATTATGTCTTGGGGCTCTAAAAGTCCTAGAAAATGACACTGTCACAGTGCTATCAGGGATCTGCAGGGAATGACAGGGAAAACTCTTATCGTGTGTCCAAAGATTAGAAACAGGCAAATCATGTCCAGGTTACAACAAAGGGGACAGTGGATTGCACATATTAAGGGAGAAATACTTTGTACCAGTTTGGAAAAAGATTTTAGGGTAGATTACTAAAGTGGGCTTGTGCGGGCTGGTAAGGAAAGATGTGACCACTGATGGTCTACCGGGGACTGGTAAGAGAGTAAGTGCCATCATTCCTAATCTTTCTCTCTCAATGCTTGACCCTTCAGCCAGGTAGAAGAAATGATACATAGTATTTATGTGAAGTTTTGGAAACAACTAACTTTTCATGATTATTTTTTTGGGGGGACTGACAATTAATAGGAACTGGTATAAATAGCACCAAGAAAATTAAAAATGGTAGGAAAGTTCACATAAATAAAGAATTTCAGCCCATAAACCACTCGATTGTGCTTCAGCTCTGTGGCATGGCTATTGGGAAAGTGAGGGTGAGCGCTGAGCATGTTGGCTTTACAAGGCCAGTTCAGTTCTGAGAGGTACCATGTGCGAATGGGGAAATCACAAGAACAGGGCTAGGACCCCATGACAAGCTCAAACAGCTGAAGAATATCTTAAGAATATCAGGGGTATTTAAAATTGAGAAAGTTGAAAATGGTTACAATGGGTATCTTTGGGTATCTGAAGAACTGTGACGTGAAAGACAGTCATCACATTAGAGTAGCAGGAATACAATGTCTTTCTCAATGTTGTTAATGTGTATTTTTAAATTGTACACAAATAATGTGTATTGCTTATATAACATAAAAAGGTGCTTTTAAACAAATATTTCATGAAATAAACATGCATACCTAAATATACAAAATAAATTCCTGACGGGAGGGCTGTCCCCAATAAAAAGGAGGTTCATGCTGGGAAATGCCAAGTTGCAGCTGGGCTGGTGACCAGCTTGAAATGTGGCCATGAGAAGGTGAAAGGCACTTACTGGGCAATATAAGGAAACACAGTGTTATGGTTTATATCTAGGTTGCCCCCACAAGCCACAGGTAGTCATGGAGGCAGCTGAATCTAGCATTTGTGATTGATTCGTTGTCTAGCACTGGAATTAGTGGTGTGAGTTCTGCACCTGCCCAGGGATGGCACTGACATACAATGTAAGGTCAGGAAGGAGGTGTGTTTTTCCCTCTTTTGCGCTGTTTGCTCTTGCCACTTGCAGCTGCCGTGAACAGCTGCCTGTCAGCCATGCCACCCTGCCTTGGAACCAGCTAAGTATGGACTGAAACCCCCAAACTGTAAGAAATAAACCTCTCCTTCCTTCACTTTGGGCATCAGGTATTCTGTCTCAACAATGAGAAAAAAGTAACCAAGACACACAGGAAGGAGGAAGAAGAGATGGGTGGAAAGCTGAAACTAGGAGGAGCTGAATGAACACAGCTGGGAAAAAGAAAGTAGTATCTGGGGTAAAAACAGTGGAGCCATCTATGACCTCAGATGCAAGGGAGAAGGAAAGAGAAATGAAAATTTCCAGTGAAGATCCAGTCGCATCTAGTTAAGCTAACTCTAGACGTGACTGTGATGTCAGCAAAGATCTAACCAAAGCCAAAAATAGTCTCTCCAAAGGCTCAAGGAGAAAAACCTCTTCACAACAATAGTTCACAAGGAATACTCAAATGCTGTGATTGCTCTAGTTGGAAAATAAGGTGTGTATGAGAGAGACAGAGACAGACAGACAGACAGACACACACACACACAGAGGGAGGGAGGGAGGGAGAGAGGAGAGAGGAGAGAGGAGAGAGGAGAGAGGAGAGAGGAGAGAGAGAGAGAGAGAGAGAGAGAGAGAGAGAGAGAAAGCAACCCTGAAGTTGAGGCTTTGAGGAGAGACCTGTGGTCATTTTACCTGACCACAGGCACACTGGGTTCATGTAAAATGCCACAAGTGAATGTTCTTTTAATCCCCAAGCTCTGGTAAAGTCAGTTAAGAATCTGAATTATTTGCATGCAGACAGTAAAGGACAGAAAAGGAGGAAGAACATCAACAATGAAATTAGGAGTGTGACTTTTGAGAAGATGAACCACTTCTTGTTTTTGCTGGGTTTAGTCATGTTTTAGTAGAAACTCAGCTTCCATGAAAAAGTAGGAATACCATTCCCACTTCAACACAAACAAAGATGCAAAATGTTTATATATGGGCTAGTACATTAAAAAGAAAAAAACCTCAAGGTATGTACAAGACTATCTTAAGCTCCAGATAACTACCTACTTAGGGTTTAACATCTCCCTCAGCCTGTAAAATGAAAATAAACTTGCCCTTCACAGGCAGGAAGGGAGAAAAAAAATCAATGAAGACATAAATTCATTGAAAGAAAACACACTCTAGTAAATCCACCAGAAATGTGTCATCACAGATACACTAATTTCAAATGTGTCTCTGGGGGCAAGGTTCAACTGCAGGCATGTTCTTAGATGACAGGGACATGGTTGGAGAGGCTCTTCCTACCTAATACCACTCCAGGAAACACTCAGCAGAAGCTTCACTCTTAAGAGCTGTGCTTCTCAGTCAGTTTCTAGGGATTTCCTCATATTTACATTTTGAATGTTCAGCACTGGTCAATAAGCCACACACTCCACAGAGAACAAGAGGTCCTTAGAACACAATTATCTCAGTCTCCTTTACAACCAGCTCTCAAAGAAGAAAAGCAGAGGGAAGCTTTGTATGTGCAAACCTTTATAGTGTCTGCCTGGTGCAATTCACAGTGAGGTTCAGAAGGACATAGACAGAGCATCACTAGAGACATGGTGGTGATTTGAAACATGATTTGCTGTTCAAAGACTAAACTGTGGTGCCTGAAGCTGAGTGCTTGAATTACCCCCAGAATCCTACAGCAATGTATCCTAATAACAATCATGTCCTTCAATAACAGGTGAAAAAGTTAACACTTTCCCTCAGAATCATGCAGTTGTGAGGTCTGTTTCCCTCAGAATCATGTAGTTGTGAGGTCTGTTTCACAAGAATCAGCATCTTCATTTGGTTTCCACATGAATTATTCTTGGAAGCTATAAAGTCTTTGAAGGGTATCTATTTTTGCCTTGAGGTCTGGTGGTCTCAAAGTTCACATGAACCTCACAGATGCAAACTGTCTGCGTGTGATTCATCTAAGCCTACAGCATTCTTACCAAAGGGAAGTCCCCACATGTGGGGGATGTCTTATGTTTATTTGTAGTTAAATTGTTTTCACGAGTCTAAGGAATTGAATGATGACCTACAGTGCACATTTATGGAGAAGTAAGACAAAGCTCAGCTTCTTAACCAAAACAGGGCTTGTCGTCCCTTAGTGGTGAGACATATGCTTCACCAAAGCTCCACACTTACCTTTCTGCCTTTACAATTGCTATCACCTCACTTTCCACACTGACTACATTTTTATTTAAAGTTTTCAATGTGGAGAAGAGAAATGTGCAAAGGACAGGTCTCACACAGGAAGGGAAAGCAGTTCTAAAATATCATGGAGCATACAGTTTCTTGGGGAAAAATTATGTATGAAAAAATTCTGGAATGATCTACCCCAAACTGTTAATAATGGTTGGGGAGAGGATGAGATTGCAGCTAATTTTTCCTTTTTTGCCTATTTTTATTTTCTTCAAGAAACATGTGTATGTGTATACATTTAAAAAAAAACTATGTAAGCTGTTATAATGGGTTAAAAACATTCCTATCCCCCCAACTGAGTTTTTATGCTAAAACTGGTCAAGCTTTTATAATAGGGTACAGATCTCTGTACATGTAACCATAAAATACCAGGTAGAAATATGCCTGTCTAGTACTCCTTATTGCCCCTGGAAGGGTACTGAGAATCCCCATAAAAGTCATTTACAGGAGTGTCCTGTGAGAGTAATATATAGATTACTCCACGAGACATAACCCTCTCAAACATGGCCCACCCTAACTTTAGCTGTCTCACTTTTCTCATTGCTGAGACCAAATACCTGACACCCAAAGTTAAAGGCTGAAAGGTTTATTTGACTAATGGTTTATAGAGGCTTCAGTTCATAATCAACCAGCTCCAAAGCAGGGTGGCTTGGCAGAGGGGCATTGCTGAGGAGAAACAGTTCATTGGAGGCAGAAGACAGCAAAAACAAGCAAATGACAAGACACAGCCATAGCCCTTTCTGTTCCTTATATCATAGCGCCCTTAATTCTAGCATTGTACCATAAATCAATCCTCACACATTCTAGATCCAGCCATCTCTGAAAAAGCCCCACCCATGATGATGTGAAGCTTTGAGGGGTCATCTAAACACAAGCCATAACATTCTGCCCCTGGCCCCCCAAAGACTCATGTACATCCTTTCATGCAAAAGGCATTTGCTCCTTTAAGATTGTTAAAGTCCTAACAATTTCACCGTTGCCAAAAAGTTAAAGTCCAAAGTCTCCTCTGAGATTTAAAGCAAACTCTAAGCTGTAAGCCCCTGTGCAAATGAAAAGAAAGTTAAGTACTTCCAACAAGGCACAAGATAGACATTTCCATTCTGAAAGGTACAAAGAGCGGGACAAAAAGGAATGGGAACAAAGCAAGTCAAAATCCAGTGGATAAACATTTAGTCCTACAGTTTCATACCCAGGATCTGTGGCAATCTGTGGCAAGTCGTGAACTTCAAAGGGCTTTGGTGGCTCTGCTCCTATGGCACTTGGTGGTTGTAGTTCCCAAGGCTTCTCTCTTTAGCAGGCTCTGCTTCCTTTGCAGTTTTCCTCAGACAATCAACACTCCTGGCTTTTCCAAAATTCTGGGGTGTCCACTGAACCTTTGGTTTCAAACTCACAGTTTTCCATACTTCCCTCTCAGGAGCACAGTGCCTGGCTTACCAGGCCTTCTGAAATCTATGTGGAAGCTTTCCTGACCCCACATTCTGCATGCACCTAAAACCAGCACCGCATGGATGATGCCAAGGTCTGCTAGAACAGTAGCCAGGCTTGACTTCTCTCTTGACTGTAGAAGTTGACTGGATTGCTGAGCACTCTGAACCGAATCCCAAGGAACAAACAAACTCTCTAGGCTGCCACCATTCTGGAACATGGTGTTCTTGGAACTCTCTCCTCAAAGCACATTCTTTCACCTTTGCAAGTTTGAGGCTACAAAGGCTGGAGTCCTGCTGTTTCATATAATGTCCTCAGGTCATCTTTTTTATTCTCCTGTTTCTTCTCAGCAATCAAGATCTCCTCTGCTTTGTCTTTGCAGTACACAGCTTTATTGGTGTTTTCTTTCTGGCAAAACCAATGTTTACACCAACATTTTAAACTATTCTGCCAGGCTCTTTGTTCTTGATTCTCAACATAAATCTGGTTAAAAAACATAGCAGCAATCTTGCCACGGCTTCAACATTAGACCACCTTGAAATTTCTTTTGCAAGATTAATTAGTCCACCGTCCTTAATTTCAGTCTTAGGCAAAATTTCTGGACATGAGCAAAATTCAGAGAAAGTTTCTGCAAGGAATAACACACATGCTTTGGAGTCCAATAGCCAATGCAGTTCTTTTTCCCAACAGAAATCTCCTGAACCTAGTCTTTACTGGCAGCATTTCTACTGGCATTCTGGGCTTCTGAGCTCTGACCAGAATCTCCCATCAAGGAAAGCCCCAGGCATTCCAGGGCTGCTTTTTCAGCCTACATCACTAAACATTTCCAAACTCTTCTGACAAGCCAGTCTCAAGGCTCCTGAACTACATGGTCAGGTAGCGGTCACAGCAACAACTTAATTTCATCTTAATTTCTCAAATTGTTGTACTTCCTGGGGCAAGCTTCTTCCCTCCCTCTCCCTGGAGCTAAGACTGCTAAGCAAGCAAAACATAAGGTTGTAAGAACAAGAAGTACAAATTTTGCTAGTGGATCACTGGGGGTAATGGTAATGAGTGGTACCATTTCCACTTTCACCCCTTGATTGCTTGACCCATGAATCCTGGGTCAAGGAAACATTAAAGAAATGTTTCTGGTTGTTCAGTTGATAAAGGGTGGATTGTGATAGTGGATTGTGTCAACTTGAGTAAATAACACCCAACTAAACTGGGTCAGCAGAGTTCTGGGCATAGAAGAGCCACCCTAGAGAGGACTGTCGTCAGAATGGTATAAAAGGCAAATGAAGAAGGATTGTTTCTTTTTCCTTAGGAGGAGCTCCAGTCTTTGCTTTCACCTTGGATGTCATCTGGCTTTCAGCACACTCTTCAGCCTTCTGGTGCAGACTCACACAGGATGCTACACAGAGCTCCAGGCCTTCAACTGGATCCTTCAGACCCCCAGTGTGCAAATTGACCTTTTGCACTCTTCCACATCCAACTCTGTGGCCTGCCACTGTAAGCCAATCTGTAAAGTCTTATATATTTGTATATCTTGTATAGTATCTGTTTCTAGTAAACACTGACTAATACATTAGCCACTGCAAAGAGCTGCAAGGCTGAGAGACAAAGACTGACCTCTGCACACAGGCATAAAGTAATGCACATGCTCCTTGCAGGGGATCTCTCTGGTGCTGAGACCCACAGGCAGGCAGAGCTCCCTGCACAGGCCAGTACCCTGCTCTGCAGTACCCTGGAGTCTGTTGCGTGCAGGGCAACAACTTGGTGTCACCGTGTTAGAAAATCCAACTAAGCCCCAAGTCTGGCTTTTAACATCCTCACCTGTATGTGGCTTATCATAGGATCCTTCAGGGAGTCTCACACAAGTAGTTGGGCAGGTGTGCACTCAGAACTGTGATAAGACTTGTGGTGGAAACCACATCTGAGGTATGCTTGCCCAGGGAGGCTTGGCATGATAGGACCTGCAGCGGTGTGAGCTGAGCTACATAAGCAACAGGGGCCTCAGCAGGCCAGGCCATCCTACATTTCCCTGGGGACTCTGTCACCAAAGAGCTTCTCCATGCTCAGAAAGCCTCAAAGCTCATGAGAAAACTCAGATGTTCACCTTTATGCAGGCCTAGCCTTTCATTCAATCACAGATGCTCTCAGAGGCTCAGAGCAACATGCCTGATAAAATGAGATTAAAAACAGGGCAACACCAGATGGAGATAAGGAAGAACACACTGATGACCTAGAAGGGCGAGGCTGGCATAAAACCCTGGACACAACTTTGAACTTTGAAGAATCTTGCAGGGTCAGTCCTTTTTTTTTTTTTGCGGCACCTGGGATTGAACTTGCATCCTCACGCTTGCCAGGCAGGCGCTTAGGTCACTGAGCTAAATCCCCAGCCCTTGTGTTTTTGAGACAGGGTCTCACTATGCCATTCGGGTTGGTCTGGAGTTCACTTCGTAGCCCAGGCTAGTCTCAAACTCACAACGATCCTCTTGTCTCAGTCTCCCGAGTGCTGGGATTACCGGTGTGAGCCACCACGCCCGGCTGAGTCCTTCTTATTTTTAAAGGGAAATGAATTAGTATTTTGTTCATTTTGTTTTAAAAGTGCCAGCTGAGAAACCTGTATCGAGCCTAATTTGTTTTTAACAACCCAGGAAGGCAATATGCTTACTCTGCATATGAGAAATCATCTCCAGTCATTAAGTGATTTGTGTGAAGTCACCAAGCAGGACTGAGAAGCAGGTTAACCTAGACCCAAATATGTACCATCTCCCAGATCAAACAAGAGATCCCGTCTACAAATCCACCCATGGGAATCACTTGTACAGCTGTACTGAGAGAGCTGACTGGGTGAAGTCAGGTAGGTCGGGGTGGAGCGCCAGCTTTTCCACTTGTCACCTCTAACCTTGGGCTGTTTGAAACCCTACAAGACTCAGCTTCCTCCTCCATCACACATGGCCACCTACGGCACGGCATGCTATGAAGATCAAGTAAGTCAGCACCTGCCCGGGGCTGCGCATCACCTAGGCTGGGCAAGTGGGCATGCGTGGGAGCAGTGTCAGGAGCAGTGGTTTTGATTTCGGGTCATCTGATTTGCATGTGGGGGGTTTCTTTTCAGCTGAGACACTAACTGTTTACCACCTAACAAAGTACAACACGAACTGCCACAGCCTCTTGCCAGTTCTCAGCTCATTCCTTCCCAGTGCCTTCTCTCTCAGCAGGTAATTAGAGAGAACCCTTGTCAAACACAGAAATCTTGAAATCACTAATGTGACTCCAAACTCACCGCAGATCATTAAACATTTACTAGAGGCACACAAAGCAGAGATGTGGTAAATGCTGTTTCTGCACAGAAATTCTTGAGGTTAGAAATCTTATCAGCTCGATTGTTTCATCTCAGATGAAGAAACCAAGATCTGGGGGAGGTCAGCCTTTC
>RJWT010015794.1:0-20235 GCA_004365215.1 Cuniculus paca | reverse complement strand
TAATTTTTGGTTAAATTCTCTGAATGCATAGTTTATAAGCTTGATTACAAAATTAAAATAAATTCTTTCTTCATAGAAAGACTTCAAACATTTATGAATCTTTCATGAATTTGTATGATTTCAATGGAAAGACAAAGAAAATGTTTTATGTCTATATGAGGAAATCATTTTGCAATTTCAAAAATATTATTTTAAATAAGTTCATTTGCTGTTGTAAAACTCAGGAAATCTCACATTTTAGTACAATATCAATGTTATGTAACCGTCTTTTATTTCAACTGGCTAATCAAAGAATGATAATCATATGGCCCAAAAACACCACCACTCTGTGTCCCTACTCTCTAAGATTTAATGAGTTGGTTGTTGAGGTTCTTCCAACTGAATGAGTCGTGCCTTTAGAATCATTCTTGGGCTGGGGATGTGGCTCAGTGGAAGAGTGTTTACCTAGCATATGTGAGGGCCTGGGCCCAATTCCGATGTGTTACAAAGGAAAAAAATGAATTAAAATGATTCTTAAAATCTTCCATTCAACAAATTACAAGAGAAATTCTCAAGTATCTTATGTTTGTTGATGTCCTTTTGTAATGCCCCTACTACTTTATAAAATCCCTTGTAGCAGTGGTTGCTTACTACTCATCTTTGTATTCAGATAGTGCAACTGAATATATGGTATACAAAAGGTCAATTAATATGTTATATAATTGATTAAACCCTATATTTGATAGTAATATAAAAGTATGAAGTGTATATGAGTCCACAAAATTTTTAACTGCCTAGCCTTTTACTTTTAATGCTGTGGATAATATGTAATTGTATATTCAGTGTTTAGTTGGTTGCATAAAATCATACAGATAAGTATGCTACTACACAAAATTCTTACAAAACCATACTACTTTGCTGGAATATGTGCTCACTGAAATTTTTTTCATCTGAAACTATAGAACCCTCTTTTAATATCAAGGCATTAGTGATTTTTGGAACATCTAAAATTATTCAATGGAAGTGGGAACATTAAAACATTTGTCTTTGACATTAGCAAACATTTGCAATTTCATAGCAGGAAAGGATTTTATCAAAACCACGAATAAAAACTGTGAATCCCTTGCAGGTGCCCTCCTGTCTCCTCTGCCAGTCCATTTAAAGTCCCACATCTTGGCAGACCCTCCCTGCCATACAAAGGCACACTGTCTACTCAGGTTGTGACACTCACGTTCATGCACCTATCCCTCTCATATAAAGAAATACTCTCGGTTACCTTTCAACTATATAGTAATAGCTTAAAGTATATTTGATGCTTTATAGGGTATGAGTGAAGCTCAGAGAGCCTTGACATAGAAATGACTCATTTCCCTATAGAAAAACATTAGTCATTATGTCACAATTCTGAAGAACAGTCTGAGAACAGAAAGCTAGTCACTTCGAACGTCAAGAAAGTATTACTCATACCCTGACTTTACAGTCAGAAGAATGAATACATATGCAACTTCGAAAACTATATATGTTCTAGTGTTACGCTAAAGTTAAAAAGTCAGGCCGGACATAGTGGCACACTCCTATAACCCCAGCACTCGGGAGGCTGAGACAGGAGGATCATTGCAAGTTCGAGACCAGTCTGGGCTACAAAGTGAGCCCAAGGCCAGCCTGAACTGCATAGGGAGACGCTGTCCCAAAAAGAAAAAAAAAAAAAAAAGTCCTGCGAGCTTAACAATATCACAAATCTAGACATTCTTCCATAATTCCCAATGCATTTTATTAGCATCATGAGCTGCTATGGTTTACTGTGCATCTACAATATCCCCAAATGTCTCGTGTGTTTAGAAGGTGACTAGTGCATAGCAGCACTATAGCTGACTTGCTGTTAGCATGTGGGGTCAGGTTATAGGCGGGTCACTCAGAGCACATCCCCAGCTCCTCCTTTCTATCTCAGTTTGCTGGTTGCCATAAGTTGAGCACCTTTTCCTCTGCCATGCCCCTCTTTCATCCAGTTCAACCTTGGAGCTTGATGACCATGGACTAAAACTGTGAGTCACAATATATCTCTTCTCTTTAAATTATGACTGTTGGGGTACTGTGTCTCAACATTAAGAAAGTGCCTAAGAGGTGGGCGATGATTGTTATTATGAAATTATTACTATGATAAATGTATGCAGGAGGATGATGTAGAAGTAATTTTCCACTAGATTATAGGTTTTCAAAGCTATATTTCTCTAAATATCAGACTAGATAAAAACAAAGCATTTTTAATTGTGCAATATTATTAACCTGTGAATTCAAATGCTTGTGATTCATCACTAATCAACTGAAACATTAATCTTCTCTTCAACCTCATGAACATGAATATTTTCACATGATATAGAACTAGTTCCCAGCATAAGAAACCATCTTCACAACATTGGTTGATTCCCTAAACATAAATTTTATGTACCATTAGGTAGCTATAGTTTCCGGATTCTAATTTCAAAGTGTATGCTACCACAACTGCCATCCTCCTTTTCACTCTCAGGTATGATCTATAGCCCAAGAAGATAGAAATTTTATTTTTTCTATATTTTGTGTGAAAAATTGAATTGGTAAATTAATTTAACAAACTAATTATATCTCATTAATTTGGGTGAGGGTACTGGGAATCAAACTCAGGACCTCACGCTTTGCAGCCAGATGTTGTGTTGCTGAGCTATATCCCTGTCCCTCATTAATATTTTTAAACTTTCAGTTTCACTTTTATTATTAAAAACTACCATATAATACAGATAGAAGTCATCATTCACATTTTAAAATTAAGAGGAAAGTATTTGAAGTGACTTGCACAAGGCACTTCCTTATTCTCCATTCAGTTCAGAATTCCCTTGATTGAATATGCTCACCCAACTTACATCTCCATTACAAAAACCATAAAAGCAACACACTGAAATAATCACATTATTGTAAATATCCTCGGTGACAATCAATCTCAATGAGAAACAGTCTCTCTTCCTAACATTCTTGATGTGAATAAAGTTATCTCAAAATAGCTAGTGTTCCCTTGTTCACAAGTACTTTAAATTACCAGTACTCTGAGACTAGTCTCCAAAACTCTTAATGTACACTTTTACTTTAATACATAATGAGAAAGAGATTTTTAGCAAGTCTGGCCTAAATGGCAGACTTAACTCAAAATAGCCTTCACAATTATATAACCAACTAAATGCATGTTCCTTTCACACTAATACATGATTCCTCCAATACAAATCTAAAGTGCATGCATCAGTAAAAGAAACCAAAATAGATCTTTCCCTGCCATTAGCCAATGCAAAATACAGAGTTCTAATTTTATTTATTGTTGAGCTCTCATCACATAGTTAGAAAGTCTAAAAAAACTGACTTTCTGAAACAATTTCTGAAATACTTCTAATACTATGCTTTTGCCAATTAAATACAAAATCAACTATTTTCTTTGAAATAATACAAATAATATTAAGCATTTCAAATTAAAAACACTTGATATTGCATCTGAAAATGAAAGATTGATTTTCTAGGAAGTGATAACAAAAAGCATTCATTTTCCCTCTATGCATAGATAAATACCTTAAATACTTCTTTCTGTTTAATTTCACCTCATTATTTGCAACAAGATATACTCAGGCACAATCTTAGTTACTTTCTCATTGCTGAGACAAAATACCCAACGCTACAAGTTAGCGGAGGAAAGCTTTATTTCAGCTCACAGTCTGTAGAGGTTTTAGTCCACAGCTGGCTGACTCCAAAGCAGGGTGGCATGGCAGAGGGGCACTGCAAAGGAAAAAGAGCCCATGGCAGAGCACTCAGGAGGCAGCAGCAGCCAGCAGCAAAGGAGAAGCAGCAAAGCAAGTCTCCCTTTCCCTTTTATGTCATCCAGGCTACCATGGCCTTCCCATTATGCAAACCCTGAACTACGCTAAACAATCAACACAGCAATTTAGTCACAGCATCACACACCCTAGACCCACCCAGCTCCGAAAAGCCCCACCAATGAGCACATGAGGCTTTGGGGGACATCCAAATACAAGCCACATTGGATGCCTCTGTATCATTTCCAGATATAAGTCATATCTCATCACTTTTCTAGTTTGTACATAGGTGCACTGTGTCCAAGACCAATCAAAATGAACTGTTCATTGAGATAATTACTCAGATAATTAAAGTTACAGTTTTTTATTTGATAACACTAGTGCAGTTAAACCAGATTTAAATTTAAACAAGAAACACATCATACGGGCCGGGGATCTAGCTCAGTGGCCTAAGCGCCTACCTGGCAAGCGCAAGGTCATGAGTTCAATCCCCGGTGTCACAAAAAAAAAAAAAAAAGAAACACATCATAAACTGTGTGTCCAACATTCATCCACCAATGACATTGCCATCATTCAGGAGCCAATGACATTCTCAACTTTCACTCTAATAGCACATACATAAGTATAAAATAGCAATAGCCTTAATGTATATTGAGTCTTCATGCAAAACGAAAGACTTATCCAGAAACTGTAGAAAAAAATGAAGGCTAAAGGTACTATGTCCTAAGTTAGCCTGATTCATGTTTTGCTTCAATTTAACACTTGGTGAATTTTGGATAGAAATAATGTGTAAATAGCATTAATAATGCTTTCAATATATAATGCTGAATGGGTGGTAAACACAATGGAAAGTCAACACCAGAACTATTTTTTTGAGACTTTCACATTTTAAATCCAAAGAAACATATATAATAATAGCTTGCACTTCTATATATTTTATGGGTCAAATGTTAAATGTTAAATATTTCAATGATAACAAATCATTCAAACTTTAAAGCAATTCTATTTGATTGATAAAACAAATATTCCTATTCCATCAGTGAAAGGAACTTGTTTGATTTTTTCTTCATTTCTAAAATCTCTAGAAATATTTCTAAAGCATACCACATGGAAAGACATATACTTCCACAAAAATAGCCATATTTAGCATCCATTCCCTAAGACCCCTCCTCCTCCTCTATCAGTGTCTCTTGTCTTTTACTTTTATGGTCAAAGCCATGAATGCCTCTAATACTGGATAGACACAGTCCAGTTTTTTTAATCTGCTTGACTATTTACATTTGTTTTTCCTACTGAAGTTCCACTGAGGGCATAATTTAACTCACTTAGCAAGTATTTTTGTCCTTTTGTATTTCCCAGACCCATATGAGGAGGTGAAAAGCTCCTCCTTTTCTTGAGTTTAATATTAATGGTCTATCTTTAAGTTTAAGAGAAATTACAAGAATGACAAAGTTACAAAGCAAAAGCACAAGGACTATACCAGACCCATTGCAGATGAAAGTCAATTTGACAGATTATTAATTCTACCTCAAGGAAATGATTCTCATGTTAAAATGTGATAGGTTAGAATTTGAAAGAGAAATGAGGTTGCTAGAAAATGAACAATATATGCAAAATATTTAAAACAACTTGTTTAATAAGCTAAAAAGGTCCAACATAGTTTAAGAATAATGAGCAACAGATTTCCCAGATTGGGGTGAGAGTCTGAACAGGAATACATTACAAAGTCTTAAAAATAAGATTTTAGCCTGATGGTAATAAAAAATAATATAAATATTTTAGCAGGTGAATGATATTGTAATATCTATTCTTAAGCATTACTTTTGAGTTTCTCATAAGTAAAGAAAGTGTTGTGCCAACATTTTTTGTGAGAATCCTTTTCGTCAATGTCTTCCAACTACTTTGAAGGCAGCAATACACAGTGTATTAACTGTTATTATTTCATGAAATTTTGTTATATTTTTCATAAAATAAAAAGAAAAGCAAGGATAAATTGTAGAATATAGTTATGAATATATAGAGAAATCCAAATGAGAGACACATGAAGTTATCTTGGACCAGGATAGTGTTAGGATCAAGGGAGGGAGAGATAGGACTCAAACCAAATTCAAACCTAAAGTAGGGTCCACATAATTTGGCTATTATTAACTGTGGAGGCTGAAAGACAAGGAGAAATCAAAACTATCTCTCAGACTTTTGACTTCACCAAAAGGAAACAAGAGAGGAGAGGAGACTTAAAGGAAAAGCTAATATACAGAGGATAAGGGCATGAGATGTCTTTGTAGAAATACCACTCAGTTATCTGGATGCTGCAATATCAGGGTGTGTAGTTTTAACTCTGGATACAAATCTGATTATTATCATTGTGTAACCACGTAAGCACAGAAAAATATGCAAAATAACATAGGTTAGACCGATCATAGGATAGTAAGAAAAATGACTAACTTAATCTCAAAGTAAGAGATAAGTTTCAAATTGGATCATGTATTCTAACATTAAACTATGATCGCCATGTCAAAAGCGTTGGTATTATTAAAGATCTTCTGAAGGTCACTTATCAAAGAACATTTATAAAATGAGGGCTCTTACTTCGAACACACATATATGCATTTTCCACACACACACACACACACACACACACACACACACACACACACTTTGTTAATCTCTCCCAAATCAACTTGATTTAACATTTCATATCCTAATAGAACTCATCATGTTGTATCTTAGAACTTCAGGGTATCTGTTCAAATATTACATTTGAAAAAACAAAGTATATTTAAAATAATTCTCTCATAATACAAATGATTCTTTAAAGAAATAATTTAAAGTTCTTTGCTTAACCTGAGAACAAAGTACAATAGAGAGAAGTAATTTGGCATATATAAACATCCATATTCGTTTGTTTTTTCTACAAAAAATTACCCAAGCAATTCAGTGATTTTAAAATAGTATAAATGAAAAAATTTAAAAAAAAATAGTTTTGGCACTTTAGAATATAGAGCCCTGAAGTAACATAACCAATAGAGGACACCTAGTGGTCTCTAGCAGAATATTTGCCTTCAGAAAATGTCAGGCCAGTCACACATGTGTAAGAATGTTGGAATTAATAGACATGCTAATCTGAGAAAAATGACATCATAAATATAACATTTATTAGACACAGAAGCTTAAATCTGCATGGTTTCTCTTAAATGAGAAACCCAAAGTATAAATAATTTAAAGAGCAAAAAATAAGATGGGTAGTAGGAAATGGAGATAGGCCTTTTACAAATGGGAAGGGAATCTAAATTGTGGGAGGGATGAGGAAGGGGAAGTAACAAGAATTAAAATATGTTATGTGCATATACCAACTTCCCACAGTGAATGTAATCATTACAGACTGCAAACATGTGCTTTTTATAAACATAAAAAGTAAATGAAGAATCATTCAGAGCTGAGAGGCAACAAATGGATCACAAACAAAGCTAAAAATACAGCATTTATAACTATTATAGAAATATATCCATTTAAATATTCCAAACCATTTCCATATGTCTTATTTTACTTAAACTTCCCAACTGGGGCTATTATGTATAGATATCAAAAGTTGCTTTACATGGTTCTGCCAAAAGTAAGTGGAAAAATAAAGTCACAGTTTAAATGAATACCTGCATATACTAATTTCAAATACAGAATCTATTCCACATCCCAGAAAAGTTAAAACAATCAGTCTAACTGATACTTAAATCATAAAACACCACAAAATAGCCTTCTTAAAAAATACCATATTTTAATTAACTGATACAAATACTACAAGGACAAGAGTTTGTGGCAAATATAAAACTTGTGTTAGCTATTAAAATAAAAATGTATCCCATCCAGAAGTGGTACAGTACACTTGTCATCCTAGTACTCTGGGAGGCTGAGGCAGAAAGATCACATGTTTAAGCCCAATTTAGCAAAACTTACCAATACAACATCTAAAAAGTAAAAAGTAAAAACATAATTTTAAAAAGTGCAAAGGATGTAGCTCAATGTAAAGGTCCTGAGTTGAACTGCTAGTACTACAAAGATAAAAAAGTACCCTTGACACCAACTATACGCGAAAAATGCAAGTGACAATGATTTCTCTTCACTGGTTATATTAGCTCTATCCTATGAAACCTTCTTTGCCTGGCCCATTGGCTCAGCTTGTTCATCAAGACTCAGTTCAGTATCTTTGAAGGCCTCCTCTCAAGCAGAACAAACTCTTTCATACCACCACTTACCATACCATCTGTGATCATTCACTTGCGTGTCTGTTTTTCCTACAAAACTGGCACCTGCTTTGTATTCTTGTGTAGCACCTGAACATAGCTACTCACTAAATGCTTGCAAGTAAAGAATATCTCTTTATAATTCTTTAATGGATTTAGAACACTAAAGATTTCCATTTATTTAGTGAACATACAAACTAATATACAAGGAAGTTTAAGAGCAAAACGGGTATTGACTTTTTCCTGTACATGTTTATAGCCCAACAAAGGAAAGGAAAATACATACAACTAAACATCATAAACAAATGCATGCTACACCAGTAGATTTTTTTCAGTGTAAAGGTACTGTCTATGACAGTTGAGTTCATTCATGTGCATTACCTTCTGGAGATGTTATTGAGTCTGATTTTTAAAAGGAGTTCTAGAAAAAGTCAGCTTTCTGAATTGAAAGTTAACACACACAAGATTGTAGGAGCAAAGGAATCACTTTCACAAGGATCAATGTAAAATTTAAAAATCAAACAACTAGAAAGAGTTGTTGGTACAGATGTGAAGTGACAACAGTGAGACGGGGGAGCAGAGAGCTGCAGAGCCTCGAAGGTGCAGCGGAGAAACACAGATTGGATGTGATAGGCAACCAGGAGCTCTCTGACTTCTAGTCCAGGATAGGCCTAGGAAAACATTACTGCTTATTTATGACATATCTTAGATGGTTTGTCTTTTCTAAAACAGAAAAGAAGTTAAATAATTATACATGGACAACTTATGGCAAGAGTTGGTTCCTAATGTCATTAAAAATGCTAAAGTTAACCAAAGATAGCAAAGTGTGTGTTAGCTTTCCATAGGTTAAATTTCCTTATTAGTACTCTCTTGATAAACATAATGTGTAGATAAATCCATCTCTCAACCACCATGAAAATCTAATATTATAGCTAAAACAGCACTGTAATATTAAAGTCACCTAACTTATCTGAAATTCCTATTGACATAAGAACAACAAAACCACAATCCCTCCTTCCTAACTAAATATATTTAGTTAATTATAATATGTCTAAAATCTATACAAGAGAGATTGAGGAAGCAAGAAATGAAAAATAAAAAATAAAATTTGATGTTTATACAAGGAGCGATTACAATGCAACAATGAATATTTAAATTTTTAAACATTAAAAGACACACTGCCATTAATCCCCCTCAGAATACTCCTCTCACTTCAGACATACTTACCCATTGTTCTTGCCCCTTTCTGAAGTAGTTTCGCAAGTCCTCTTTCTGTGTCTTTTCAAAATGTGATACAAAAAATTACTGTGAGTGATGCTCCCATCCTACGGAAAGGCAGGCTTGTAAAAACACTGCTAGTGTGTCCTCATTCATTTTATCCGCCAAATCTTGCACCATGCGAGTTCTGGCTCTTCCCCAAAGTCAAAATGACCACGAAACATAAATGTAAGGGCATCCAGGCAGCCATGAAAGCACAACTAAAGACATTCAGGAAAGAGGATTCCAAAACTGCTTCCAAAAAGGTAAAGAAGGATGGGACAAGTCTATTGAAGTGGGGGAGGGGAGTACTTTGAGGAAAATGAATGGCAAGGTGTCTTTTATTGTAATTACTTTTTAATTTAAATCTTCACCATATTTTTAATCATATCTCATATACTATAAAGCCATAGTTACTATACAGTTGTACATTTTACCACATTATTATATTATGAAAAATCAATAATTTATTGCATCAAAAACTACAAACAGAAAGTCATTACAAAGAGGTATTTCTCTCTTGAATTAGTATTCTCTAAAAATGTCAAGGGTTCCCTGTCTGTGACAAAATGACTAAGGTCCGCAGCTGTGACATCTGAGGGTCCTAGAACTCTTCACTTTCACAAACCAAATAATCTTCTATTTATTAAGCTCTTAATCTACTCTTTATCTCTTCAGTAGCCTGTGATTGTGATGAACTCTTTAATACTATTCCATTTAATTTCCGAGGATTTCTTCACCATACGTCTCTTTTAGGAGGATCACAGAGAATTGAGTACCCTTGTGATAGGTCACAAAGTAGCAATCTGGCTGAGATCATTGTCACTACTTGAAATACAACAATAATAACAGCAACAACACTGAATCAAGATAATTGTTTTTTAAACCAAAATACAAGTGTAGGAAAAACTCACCTCAGTTTTATGGAGATTGCTACACAAGAAAATTTCTGTCCTGATTTATGTAAACTGCCTCAGATTTTCACTTTATCTGGCGATATATGTAATGTTTCAGTCTTGTATCAGAGGGCTCTATTTTTGCATCCTAAAGCCCTTTATCTTATAATTGGTTCATGGGAAAAAATCTCCCTCCTGACATCTTAACACTATGATATTTCATAAATTAGTTTCCTATATCAGTTGTTTACTATTGTATTAGCCACTTCATTTAACTTTGTAATGATGTAACAGAGGGGTTAACTAGCAAACTTTCTGTATTTCATTCATAATATTTATCTGGCTTCAGGGCTTCTTGTTGTTTTTCAGCTAAACTAATTCAGACCAGATCTAAAAAAAAAACACAAAAAAAACAAAAAAAAAAAAAACCAGTAATTGTTGAAGATGGAAGCAGTTTCCTATAGAAGGCAGTCGCCTTCCTTGAGAATGATTCATTTAGAACATTGGCAGCTTCCAGACTTCACACATTACTTCCCCAAATTTGCTGAATTTAGCACTAGCCAGCTTGGTACTAAACACTCAGAACTCAAAGACATGTGGGTGAACGCAAAGCTTCCTCTGCAGTCTTATTCCCAAAGCTCACAGAGCTACCTCTTCTGATTTATCTGTTGTATTTCTACTTGTAAACACATCCTGGTGGTATTTAAAAAATCAGGTACAGATTTGTCAGTTTGAGAATGGTTCAAGTTTCTTTGTGATTATGGTTTGAATCATGTGGGAGGAATAATGAATTTGCATTAAACTCTGAATCATGAATGTGTTTCTTCCCTGTTTAACAGTATTACTAAAGGCACTCAATAACCATGATATGTGATATTATATGGGGTATATCACATAATCAAGAAAACAGTCTTCTCTTAAATGAATTTATGCTTCACTTATTACAAAGGTCATTTATTTATAAAAAGATTTTTCCAATTAACAACTCTTTCATGTATCTGTAAGTGCTTATTAAACTGCATTTTGCACTAATTATGGCAGTGGGCCAATGTTCCTGAATGGCGTCTTTAAAACATCGCAATGTTACACACACCTAGGTGCCTATGTCCCCTGCCAGGAACAAAGGACACTGGAGTTAAGGAGTGTCCTCTTCTACAACCACATGGTCTGCCATTTTATCTGATAGGATGCCATCTGTTCATCCTGCTGCCATTCTCTCGGGTAACTGGGTTAAAACCACAAAACATTAAAAATAGCCACACTGCCTACTGTATTTTTAATTGACTGGGTATTTATATCATTGACTTTTCTCTCACAGACTATTTGTTAAAATATTTTTTGGCCTTGTTTTAAGAGGTCACTATTCAAATCTGTTATGCTGCGTGGATGACAGTTTTAGTCAAGAAAAGTTCTCTACAATTTCTTATATAATCTGTAGATGGTGAAATGTTAAGAATCGATAATGAAAAGAGTACACGTTAGAATAAGAACCTTAATAAATCTGCAAGTTAAGAACACTGGATATAGAGTCATGGTTAGAATTCCAGCTCCACCCCTTACTAACTGAATTTTGGGCATGTTATCTTACTCTGATTAATTATCCTCACCTGTATAATGATGACAATAATTGCACCTACCTCATTGGGTTGTTAGGAAGATTCAGTTAGCTAATCAACATAAAGAATCAAATATATTACTTGACAAATAATAAGCCCTCAATAAATACTGACTATGATTATCAATTATGTTAGTTTTATATTAATCTCTAACTGGTATAAAAAGTTTTGGGAATTGAACATTTATTTCATTTTAGCTGGAGTATGCTATACAGAGAAAAATTACAAGATGAGTTCAATTTCTCAAACATACTTCATTTGATTTTAAATGTATTCCATACCCATATTTTAAGAACAAGCCATTTTTATGCCTTTTCATCAGTGTATTATGCAGCATTTTATTATTGCATGTCATTTCCTAAAATCCTGAGAACCAAAATGTCATTGACAAGCACACACAAAACATTGCTAGGGCCATACAGAAAGCAAACAGAACTTTCATTTATGACTTGTTTAAAGGCACAGTTTATCTTAGAAATGCTAAAGAGCATTTCTGTAAGGAATAGGGAAACAATCCAGAGCCAGTAAACTGCTTTCATTAGTGCTGGCTGAAGCACTCTACAGGCCTTTTTGACTCTCATTTTTATGCGGACAATAAAATTCAGGTTATAATTAATACAAAAAGGTAGACTTAGAAAAAAAGTCAAAAAGGTTAATGTACAGACTTTGGAATTAGGGACATAAAAGTTCATTGCTTAATAATGGCCCATTTAACTCATACCTTTGCAAATTCCAGTTGGCTGAACTCTTTTCATTGCCACCCATTACCTGAGAACACCAGATGCCCCACTCAGCAAAACAGGGGCCCAGCTGGCCAAATTCACTCCAGTTATTCACTGTATTATTTGTACTGTCTAGGTAGTAATTTCTTTCCTGGCTATGTTGATTTAAGTATTATGAAATGAACTAAGAGGAAAAAACTGTAATAAGTAATTCTTGGCAGAGTATAAAAATGAGCAACCATATTATGCTAAAATCCAAGTTTTTATACACACAACTTGGAAATAATCACAATGTGTTACCTTTGAACACAAATTTACTGGAATTTAACATTATAGGAAATGTATACTACACTATCTTATAGAGATAGCCTACATTAAAAATTAGAGCCTACACATATTTATCAAGTATGGTACTTTATGTATTCATATTAGATAAAAAGAATCTTCCAAAGGAGAACACTGTATGGACTAGGAAAAAATTATATTAATTAAATTTAAAATATACTAAATTAACATAAGACTGTTGTTTTGTAATCACTAATTTTCTTCAGTTTATTCAAATCCAGTATTTAATCATTTCTTTCGGAGACACAAATATATCACTTGTGCACCAACAAGTGTACTCAAAGAAAGCATTGTACTCAAATTTCATATAACTTATTAGATATGGTACATTCAGTTTCAAACAGTCATAATAAAATACTGGCTCTAAGAAAGAGAAAGATATGACTTACCTCTTCCCATTGATGTATATATCTAATTAACCTTGAAAGTCGTAGTAAGCGCAAGAGACTGAGAATTTTTGTAAACCTCACAATGCGAAGTGCCCTGGCTGTCTTGTAAACTTCTGAATCCATTCCTTTTTCTACAATAAGAAAGATATAATCCACTGGAATTGATGAGATGAAGTCAACCACAAACCAGCTTTTTAAATAGTTCATCTTGATCACTTTAGGGTCCAGAATGATTTCAGAACTGTCTTCATTGACAGTCCCAGTCCTAAAATTCATGATCAGGTCCAACAGGAAAACGGTATCTGATGCCACATTGAAAATAATCCACGGTGTTGTTGTTTGCTCTGTAAAGAATGTGATTCCAACTGGTATGATGACCAGATTTCCAACCATCATTATGAGCATTATTAAATCCCAATAAAACCTGCAACAAATAAAAAAACCAAATTTTAAGATGTAGAAAGTAACCATTCCATTCTCCTCACAAACAAAAATTATTGCCAATTTATGGCTAAATATATGAATAAAAGAACAATGCAAAGTTTTTAAATGCAATTCCTTCAATGGCTTCACTTAATTTATGTAAAACTAATATATTCCTTAACCAAGACATTACATTTATAGAATTCTAAAAATAATTTGCTAAAATGTACTATACAAATAAAATTCAGGAATATACCACCATTTATCTAGGAAAGAGGCAAACGCAAACTTCCTATGTAGTTAATGCAAAATATAGATGGACACAAAGAAGAAATATAAAACTAGACAACCTATCCTAAAAAAAAAAAAACTGCCTTTGGGAAGGCATTTTAAAGGAGTTTTTAAATGACCCATGTGTTAATTTACCAATCACATATTAGAATAATAGTCATTGTAGAATATTCTAAAAATTATGGAGATACAAATTTCTAAGATGCATCATGGATTCTAACATAGCTTATAGATTCACAGTATGCATAATATGTCATTTAATACACTGAGGGCAGAGGAGAGATGTACAAGAGAAGCAATATTATAGTAGCTATTTCACAAACAAATGACATCACCGAACCCTAAAATAAAATTCCATGTACCCTAAGGATTTTCATTTCTGGACACTATCATGAGTCTCTTATGCTGGCTTCTCTCTCCCTAAAAGCTGCTGATCCCATGGGTGTCACACATAACCCTTTTTTCTTCTATTCCACATATTCTCCTTGGGGAGTATTATGTACTCATCCATGTCTTCAATGATTAATTTGCAACTGATGACTGCAAAGCTTTATCTCCACTCAATTCCTGTCTTCTAAGCCTCCAGACCCTCATAATCAGCAGCCTATTAAGTCTGTCTCCTTGTATATCTCATATTCACCTCAAACAGCATGCCTAACCTCAAATTCTTCATGTACTCCCCCTCCATCTAGAAGAAAGGAACAACTCTATATAAGCTTTGCAAATCAGAAACTGAAACCATCCTGGATAACTATTGGCCATAAATCTACCCAATCCCATATCCAATCAATCATTAAAACTGTTTGATTTTAATATCTAAAAAATAGTTTACAACATTGCATGGTATCTTATTAATATGTGAAACATTTATATTTTGTGTCAGTTAAAAATCAAAGTAAAATAATCATACCTATGTTATAATGCCTACACAATAGAGAATTCCTTAATATTTTAAGTTAAAAATAAAAATGTATTCATTTGCTATTTTCAATTCACAATGAAGTTGTCCTCATTCAGCAATCCTTGCTAGTTTTTTAATTTGAAGAAATTAAATACTCTAATCCTAAGTTTTTTCATCAGTAAAATTAAGATTAAAGAACCAAATGCATAGCGTTTGTAGATTAAAAGGATTAAAAGATAATATATGTAAAGCAAGGGATCGTGACACATGATGCTGGTGGTATAGTCATTATCCATTTACCTTTCCTTCTTTACTAAAAGAAATCCAGTTTTGTAGGGAGCAGCTGAGAGTTCATTGAAAATTACAGACACTCTTGTATTTCTGTCCTTAAGATTAAAACTTTTTTAATAATAATATTCTGTTCTTTTTAGTCAATAGGAAAAAAAGTCTTATCCATTCTTTATTATAGCAATAATGTTACCACACCATAGCTTTTTATTAGAAGTATCAGGGGCATCTAACATTTCAGTATCCATATGAAGAAGCTCCATTAATCCTTATAATATCCTTAATGTATCATTGACTCTATTTTACAGCATAAATACAAATCTGGTTATAGACTGTGGATAATGTAATACTGTCTTTGGTTAACACAGATTACTTCTTTCAGTGGCCAAAAAAATGCAGTTATTATCTATTCTACAAGTGTGACATAACTTTTGTTTTGTAAACACTACATGTGTTCTTGAAGACTGACCTCATAGCCTCTTATATCAACACCCATGAATTTCTCCTCTTTGTTCAGAAAAATTTCTATTGGCTAATCAGGCTCACTTTCCTTTATTCTCAATTTCTACATCACAGATTTGCAACCCAAATTGTCTTTCCTATCCATTTTGTCTTTCCATTTTCATTGCTCTTTCTGGTTCAGGCAGTGCTATCTCTTGCTCAGAATTCTCCCATGTGTCTTCTATCTATTCTTTATGATCAGTTCTATCCACTAGTCCTAAAGCAAGCTGTCTAACAAATAATTTTTCAGAGCAAAAGCCATCAATGACCCTCTCAATTACAACAAAAATAACTTAATCCTGTTGTCAAGGTAATCTATGATATGAGCACCTCCTCCCTTCCCAGATTTTTTCATGCAATGTATGATGAGCACCCTATGCTAGGCTAATGTCCTTGGCATGCTCTGTCACCATGCATATCTCTGTATATGACAAGAAATAAGGTCACTTCTATTCTGTCTATTCTCCTGCCCCTCAACATTCTACCAATCCTTCAAATCCCATTCTGACAATGAGTTTCTCAGTTTTGTTAATAGATTATATTTTTAGGTAAAATTAAAGTCACAGAAAAATTTACCAGAGAGCACAAAGATATTTCAAAAACTCCTGCCCTACAACATGTACAGCCAATCCCACTGGCAGCATAACCCACCACATACGAACATTTATTACAAAGGATGAACCTGCACTGGCCTTCATTAGCTCCCCGGAGTTCATACTTTATGTTACGGTTCACTGTTGCTGCTACACATTCTATGGGTTTGGATAAATTTCTAGTAGCATGTATAATTCATGAGTAGTATAACTGTCCTAACAATCGTCTGTAGTCTGCCCAGTCATCTTTCCCTTTCCCTCATTTCTGAGGGCTCTGACAACCTCAAAAACAACATGTATTTTCAGTATGTTCCCAATGTTATTTGCATATTACTATTTGTATTTGTTTTCTCCATTATTACTGGACTTAATTTTTTGAAGTAAAAAAATTATGTCTTGTCTATTTCTGCTGTAAAGTACAAAGTAAATGTCTAGCAAATGTGTGACAAATGCTGTGTGTATATGTATATATATATATATATATATATATAAATTTTTAATGAAAAAACTACATTATGTTACTTTATGTTATATTTTGTGGAGATAGTTAATGAAAACTTTTATATTAAGATAAAAAAGCTATGAATAACAGAACACATTAAAGCAAATAAAATGAAACAAAGACATTAAGAATAATTCTTAAATTAGGCAAACAGCAAATGAAAGCTTTGGGCTTGACTCCTGATTTGGCATACTATAAAACTTGTACAAGTACAAACTCCTAATTTCCCTGCAATCAGAACTATTGAAAAGTCTTGGTTGGACTCTGAAAGCAGACCAGAGTTCAAATCCAAGGCTCACACCTGTATAAGTGGGGCTAAGGTACTTAATTGCCATGTCAGATTTTTCCTGCTAGCCTCAGATTTCCTCTGTAGGATGATCACATACAATGATGTGTGTGAAGTACAGAAGCTGTTACACAGAAGGCAGAGACAGCCAAGGGGGCGGGCAGCTTATGGGCATCCTTAAGGTGCTATGTTTACATTTACACGGTCCTGAATAGAGTTCCAGTTCACCACAAAACTCAGTATCAGCATTGCTAGGATCCTTCACTTATCTGCTCAGCCTTATAATAAACTTGCATTAACCCAAGGTAGCACAGAAATGGTTCTATACAAAGTTTCCTTCTCTGAAACACCATCAAAGTAGAAAGAACACTCACTGGAAAACCACTAGTCTTGACAATTAGAGCAGAATAATAATCTAAGCAATTATTTTACTTTATTCCAGAAATAAATAAAATAGGTTAAATAAAATATTTCTAATTATAATTGATATAATACTATCACTAAGATTGTAATTTTAAGTACTAAGAAAATAATCAATTTTCATGAAGAGTTTACTTTTTAAGGTAAAGAATCCAAAGAGGAGTGAGAAAGAGGCATTGTAAAAAGCAGCTCATAATAATAAACTGGGAAGAATTCCAAATTCAGCCATACTTCATCTACTCAACCCAGTCGCATCCCTCCAGAGCACTTCCCTGTTCTCTAATAATAACCACTCTGTCTCAAGTTTCCCAGCTCTTTATGCTACCAGCTCTGGTTGAAATAATTAGATGTCAGGCGTTTCTACTTAAAGCCTTAAAGTAACTTAAAGAATTGCCACGCTTTGCAACTAAAGATCGCTGATGTTACAATATTATCATTAAATATTGAGTGAATTGTTCTCTTCTCCCCTCTCTCTAATAGAATATTTTTTTTCTCTTAATTAAGCAGAAAGGAGAAAAAGACTTCCGGTTTAGTTCCTAACGTGGAACTGGGCTCATCATGGCTCCTATTTTATTTTTTCACAGTTAAGGTTAAAAGATGCAATCAGCCTGTCCCATCGACTCACATTTAATACTCATTTCTAAAAGAAACAATCAAACTGAATTCCCAAAAGATAAATCCTTTTGATAAGTTTCCATGGAATATAGCACCTCTTCTGCAAATACCGAGCTATAATGTGTCTCTGTGAAATGCCACTGGCATCAAAATTATTGGTGCTCTGAGAGATAAACACTGCTAAATGTAGTATAAATGCTTTCTGTATTTTACTAAAAAAATGCTCCCAAGGCATCAGTTAAATTTTATTTTTAGATATCAATCATAAATCAGACATATGTTTGTACCAACTGATTTATTCATTTAAGTAAACAAATATATAAACAAACATCTTGCTGTATTTCCTTCATAACAGCATATAGCCCTAACAATCATGTTCCAAAATTTATTTAAAACTGTTGAATTATCAGAAGTCCAATTAATAGCCCAATGATGGGGGGCACGTATCTTCTGAAGTACAATTTAAAGTGCCTTCCCTTGAATTCTTGGTTCTTCTTCTAAGTGTTCTTAGTGACAGTTCACCTATGTACCCTTTAGCAGTCAAGGTCTGAACTTGGATCTGACATGTTCTCAGACTTCAACCATTGGTAATAAACCCTATTCAAATTCAGAGAATATTCACACTGGGATTATGATAAAGTATATACCAATATATACCTTCTGTAAGCTTTGCAAAACAGTTTCGTTGGTCAGGGCTATTAGTTTGTGCTTTGTTTTGTTTTGTGTGTGTGTTTGAGTTCATACTTTCATGTCATACAAGGACAAATTTACTATCTAGGAAAAGTGGTTTCAAGGGTAGCTATCAGATAATGCAAACAACTCAAACATAGGAAACTTAAATAGGAAATATGCTAGATTTCCTAATATATGAAACTTTGCTAAATGATCCTATCTGAAGGAAAGTTTAGCCTACTTTAAGCATAAAATTAAGGTGATATTTAAAGGCATTTAGGTGCTTTTTAGTATATTAGCAATTTGCTTAATGAGAACAAGATGAATAGAAGGTGCATTATTTTGCTAATTTTGTAAACAATTAAAAATGAAACAGAAATTTAAAACTATGAAAATAATAATATCTGTACACATTCAAGCAAAATAAAACCTATTTTGTCCACTTTCAACCCTTAGTCTACAATTTTCCTTATAAGTTTTAAACTGGAAATACCAACAGCTTCGTATTGCCTCATACACTATTACTTAACGTCACTTTACAAATTTAACTGTTTGCCCTTCCTACTTGTAACTCTCTACCTTTGGTTTCAATTATTCCATGTGATCAGCTTCTCACTCATACTTCTGTGTTAGCAGAAACATTTCCCTAAATCTTTACCTGACTCTTTTTCTGCCATTGATGTGGGTGTTCTAAAGCAGGTACTGTCTTTGCCAGTTTTACTTCCCTCTATTCACTAGTTCCTTTGGCCTTATCAACCCTATGAGTTTAATTAACATGCTCATGTAAACAGTTTGCAAACCTGTCATGAGACTTAATATCTCTATTGGAATGATGCATTTATAATTACATCCTGCTCACCTAGTGGTCTCCATCAGTTTCATCAGAACAATCAACCCAATAGGTTTAGATCTACAACTATTAGTCTTATGGCCTCAAAGTAATGTGCCTAATATTTTTATTTGCTTATTATAACATAGATTTCTTTCTATTTTTATCTATCCTCTAAACAATAAAATTTAAGTATTCCTAAATCCTCTTTGCCAAGCTTGGCATTTGAGTATCTGCTCAGCTGTGTATTTCTTCTAATACAATAGTTTTTCTACTCAGCTTTTCATTTAGTACCATTGATATCATCCTGGGTGAAATTCTCATATCATTATTTTGCATACGAATTTTCCTGTTTCTAACAGCCTCAGCAAACTGCATCTTATTTATATATGAGACTTCCATATTGTTCACAAAATGAAATACAACTATTCAAAATGCTCTAAAATATATATGTAATTCTACACTATAAAGCTTATTTTTATGTACATCATCCCCAGCTAAATATTAAAATGACTCTGTTATTCAGACTCCTTATCTTTGCCCTTTCTCAACAAATGTCATCTAATGTTTCTTGTTGCTAAAATCCAAGTTCAACATATCCCAGTGTTACTTCTAGTCAACTCGCTTTGCAGTTCTTCCACAGTT
>RJWT010015793.1:0-20223 GCA_004365215.1 Cuniculus paca | reverse complement strand
AAGGAAGAAGTTAAGTTATCACTATTTGCAGATGACATGATACTCTACATAGAAGACCCACAAAACTCCATAGAAAGACTTCTGGATATCATAACCAAATTCAGTAATGTAGCTGGGTACAAAGTCAATACTCAGAAATCAGTTGCATTCCTGTACACAAACAACAAACGCACTGAGAGAGAAATAAGAGAAACCACACTCTTTATAATAGCATCCAACAAAATGAAATACTTAGGAATCAACCTAACAAAGGAAGCAAAAGATCTATTCAATGAAAATTAGAGTACTCTGAAAAAAGAAATCGAAGAGGACCTCAGAAAGTGGAAAGACATTCCATGCTCATGGATAGGAAGAACAAACATAGTGAAAATGGCCATTCTCCCAAAATTATTATACAGATTTAATGCAATTCCCATCCAAATACCACTAGCATACCTCACAGATCTAGAGAAATCATTCTTAAAATTCATCTGGAACCACAAAAGACCTAGAATAGCAAAGGCACATCTGGGCAGCAAGGGCAGGACAGGAGGCATCACAATCCCAGACTTGAAATTATACTACAAAGCTACTGTAATCAAATCAGCATGGTACTGGAGTCAAAACAAACCTGAGGATCAATGGAATAGATTAGAAGATACACCCCCAAATACAAACACACTCAGCCACTTTATCTTTGACAAAGGGGCAAAACATGTTCACTGGAAGAAAGATAGACTCTTTAATAAATGGTGCTGGAAAAACTGGCTTTCCATATGCCGAAAACTAAAATTAGACCCAAGCCTATCACCATACACTAAACTAAAGTCAAAATGGATCAAAGATCTAAATATTAAAAGAGAAACACTAAATCTGCTGGAAAACAAAGTAGGTAGAAATCTTGAAAACATAGGGGTAGGTGGAGAATTCATGAACAAAAGCCAAACTGCCGGGAAACACTTCCCAGAATCAACAATTGGGATCTCGTCTTTTTAAAAAGTTTTTGCATGTCAAAAGAAATCTCCAACAGAGTGAAAAGAAGACCCACAAATTGGGAAAAAATTTTAATTGACTGCCCTTCAGACAAAGGTCTTCTATCTAGAACATATAAAGAATTAAAAAATATCAGGCTCTCGAAATTCAAAGACCCAATCTAGAAATGGGCATCTGAGATGAAAACACACTTCTCAGCTGAAGAAATATGAATGGCAAATAAATACATGAAAAAATGTTCAGGATCATTGGTCATTAGAGAAATGCAAATTAAAACAACTCTGAGATTTCATCTCACTCCAGAAAGAATGGCCAGGATCAAGAAAACCACCCACAATAAATGCTGGAGAGGCTGTGGGGAAAAAGGAACCCTTCTCCACTGTTGGTGGGAGTGCAGACTGGTGCAACCACTGTGGAGGTCAGTCTGGAGGTTTCTCAAAAAGCTAGGACTGGAAGTCCCATTTGACCCAGGTATTACACTTCTGGGCATATTCCCAGAAGAAGTGAAATCATCTTACCACAGTGATGTATGTGCACCCATGTTTATAGCAGCACAATTTGTAATAGCCAAATCTTGGAAACAACCCAAATGCCCATCAATTGAGGAATGGATAAAGAAGATGTGGTACTTTTATACAATGGAGTACTATGCAGCTATAAAAAATGATCACATTGAGGCCTTTATAGTTAAATGGATGCGACTGAGACCATACTCATAAGTGAAATAAACCAAACCCACATGTGTAAACAGTGCATTGTCTCCCTAGTGTAAGAAACTGAAAGACTCAATAAGATATAAAATTCCTGATAAATATGGAGAAATGGTTCTGAAATCCAATGGTGCTTTTATTCTTTAATTTGATTTGTTTAAGTCCTTTTTCCTACTATTTGACGGTAATATGTGAGAAGATAGCAACAGCTCTTTTGAAAAATGAGACACTATGGTAGCCATTGCTGGTTTCTTGTTGTCTGACTTGAAGGCCTGTAATGCTCTTTTGTTTTATCTGGTTTTATATTACTTTGTTTTGTTTGAGTTTATTGTCTGTAAATGTATGAACAACCATTTTGAAGAAAGCAAGAGACACTAGGGTAACCATTGTTAATCTCCTGCTGTTATGTTTTGAAAACCTGTATAGCTTGCAGTGTTCTGTTTTGAAATGCTATATTATGTTTGACTCTATTCTGTTTTCTTTTGATTTGTTTTGTTCTATTCTCTTTAAAATAAAAAAATAAAATAAATAAAAATAAAACTCATATCTGCAAAAGGGAGAAAGATGCTTTGATAGCAAACAAGAGATAATTACATGTGATGGGTTTTCTACTGCAATTTGCTTAGTTCCTTAATTTATTCAGCAAATATATATTTAATATGTGCTGGACACTGTTTTGGGTGTCACTGAAGATTTGGTGGTAAATAAGACAGCAAATTCTTGCTGTCTGGAGGTTTTTTTTTTTTTTTTTTTTTTTAATAGGGACTGGTTTTGGAGGAAAGTAGAAATGAGCTGGTGCTTTTCAACCATCTTCTAAGTCACAGCTCCCATTAAAAATACTTTTTTGTACAGCAATTTATTACATTCCTTCTTCCCCCACACAACAGAATCAGAAGTTTTCTAGGACAACACTTGCTCTTTTTAGATATAAAGAGCTAAGAAAAATTGCCTTATTGAGCCTTGAATGCAGAATAGAAAAAACTCCCAAATAAGCAATATAAAAAGAAAAAGATTCAGGCAAGATTTTAGTGAACTTATAGGAAGTTTGTCTGCTCGCAAGTTGATCACAGCCTAAAGCAGGCAAGGTTGATATTACCTGCACACACACATGGGCCTGTACTCTTCATTGCTTTAGTCAGTTTCAGTGGGTGAAAATCCTCATGCATACGAATAGGTATCTGCAAACAGTAATTATAGGTGTTATGCTTTGGATTTTAAAGGTCCCCTGAAGGCCATGTGTTGAAGGCTTGGTCACCAGCTTGTGCTGTGTCTGAGAGGTGATAGAATCTTTTAGAGATGGGACCAAATGGAAGGAATTAAAGTCACTGGGGGCCTCAAAGTAGATATTGCGGCCCAGTTGTTTTCTCTTTCTGTTTCTCTTTTTACTTCCCCACCACCACAAGGTGAGCAGCTTGGCTGTATAACATGCTCCCTGCTAGGATGTGCTGCCTCATCACAGGCCCAAGACAACAGGGTCAAGTGACCATGGACTAATGCCTCTGGAACCATGAGCCAAAATAAACCTGTCTTTCTTTTAAATTGTTTATCTCAGGTATTTTGTCACCACAACAGACAGCTGACTAAGATAACAGGCATGCATTCTTTTTGTCTAGCAATGAAAATTCTTTAACTTTACTCTAAAATAATAATAAATTTCTTATCTTGTGATTACTCAATACAAATGAAGAAATAAGGTGCAACCATTCAGTCACCTCTTTTGGGCACCAAATTTAGGTCAACTATTGAGTCCAAGTTTTCAAAAGAAAACTCTTCTTTAATTTGGAAATTTTCTCTAGTATTTATAATTTCTTTTCTAGAAAATAATGATGACTAGTTTGAGACCAAGAAGTGAAATGTAACAGTATCCTTAATTTTATTTCAGTTACACTGTCTTTACTAGTAATGTCCACTTTGAGCCCTACTTGCAATAGCAAAATGTGTTTGGATCCTGGATGTGTTTGACTTGCTGAATTATATTGTCATTTTCTTCCTGAAGTTATACATGTATGTTCATTAAAAATATCAATAGCGTCTGTTAAATATACTAATTTTAAATCCCAAGCATCAAAATGATGAAAATGAGATTGCTTGCCAATGAGACTGCAGTTCAACTAGAAGAATGCGAGTGTCACCCATGAGTTTACTCACTCTGCTTGGTGCTTTCCCTTGTGCTTCCGGAGGTCAACAATGAACTTCACTATGCTTCAGCACGGAGGGATGATTAGCTCCAATTCAAACAAAACGTGCCCAGATTTTAGCTCTTTAATGAGCTCCCTTTAATAAACTTAACAAGCTTCACCACGAGCACTTCCATGAGAAATAGCACAATTATTTATAGAGGTGGCACACAGAATTCCTGCGGATGCTGATTCTAAACACAACTGTTATCTGAAGCTCTTAATACTATGTTAATAGTATTATTGCACTTTCATTATATCTACCAGCCCTATCACTCATGATTCCATTATTATTTTCCCATTTTAATAGATGTTGACCAACAATGCATTTTCCAGTTTTGTAACTATATCTAATCCATTGTATGAGAGGTTAAATTTAAGTGACACTCATATTCACACCTATCTTGTCATTTTGAACACACTGTAGGAGTCAGGCAATTTACAGTATCTGTGTTCTTTGGGGACAGATCTCAAGCACTGGACTGGATTTCATGGGAAGAATGACTCCAGTCTAGGTCTGTAGCAGTGCAGACTTGACTAGAAATAGTGTTATCCCAAAGAGTGGTAAAAATCTAATTTTTCAGTTGATTTAGCACTAAAAACTATGTGTCCATCTCCATTTGTGTTAGAGGTGTAATTTTTCAACAATTGTGCAAGTCATCTTTTCTTTAACTGCACCACAGGTAAGTAAATCTCACACAACTAAGAAATTCTATGGAACAACTAAGAAATTGGCCAATAATTTTTTGTCTTGTTTTTTTATTTAAAATATTTAAGGGGCTTGTTAACAAGTTCAGCATGTTTCCAAATGTCTTGCTAGTTTTGAAGGTGTCATCACAAATAATACATTGTATCATTTTTGCTGGATTTTACACACAGAAAATATTTGAATCAATCTGTCTTAAGGTGTACATTCTGTCTTTATTTTTAAAATGCATCTCAAAGAGAAATAAATGCTAGTGTTCCAAAAAATAGTAAACCTTATATATTTCATATAGAATAAAGAAAGAGGAAGTTGAAAGGTTCTAACTCAAGGAATTGATAAATGTTTTAGATTTTTAAAAAAAAGCATTTCAAATTAAATTCAAACTTACTAGAATCAATGGTTTTCTCAACGTCGCCACTACTTACAGTTCTAGATACCTGTGGTTGAACTTGGGCTTGTCTCTCATTTCCACTTTACCATTCTTCTTTCTTCCAATAAGAATAAGAAATCCTGTTCCATGAAAGTCTGTGCTAATTTAACAATCTGTTCATTTACGCAAGCTTGAAGCTATATTTCACTTGGTAACATCCTTTGAGAGAAATGCTTTACGATGAATTCTGAATGATACTAATATAAAATATAAACTGTTTGACTTACAGTGCTAATGTTCACATCACAGCATATATGGGAAAATCAAATGAGATGTTTGTGTTTGGAAGACAGACCGATTCATACCAGTCAACTGATATTTGCCATAGTCTTCCATGAGTTTTCCTAGACCTGTTCATTGTAACTGGACACACTGGCAACACTGTTTATTTTTTTATGCTACTGGGGATTACAAAAATATGTACTTCCTCTCAAAATTCTTAATGAAAGTCCAGTGATGTGTTCTCTTTCACTAAAACAAATCAAGTCTAGTGATGACCCATTAATTTTATTTTACCATCTACTAATGTATTGTATCTTGCAAGTAGTCTGAATAGTGCTGATGTAATAATAATATGGAAACAAATATGGGAAGTTCAGAGAGTGGTAGGTGGTATATGAGCACATAGAAAATAACAGAATATATATAAATGATAGAACAACAAGTGGCTGAGCAGGGATTCATTTTGCAAGGGTGGTCAGGGAAGGCTTCTCAGAGGCGGTAACATTGAATTGTGTTCTACATAGTTTAGGCCACTGGTATGGGTTCATTCTTCAGCATTTATCAGTAGTTTGAACTATATTAGTACATTGTGTTATTGTTTGCTAGTTGTTTTATGTACATTTGGTGCATTCTTAGTTAGACTGCAACTGTCTGTAGGACAAGTCTCCTTCACTTAAAGAAGAAAAAAAAACTCCAGTGCTCAATTTTGTTTTATATGTAAAGCAGGCGATGGGCAAATGCTAGTTCAGTGTTGACGATGGAATTATGTCACCACTGGTACAGACACCCTCATAAGTAGAGCAGACAAGAGCCTGTGCTGTGTGGGAGGGCCGGGATGGCCTCGTATTCTTCGGAATAATCCTGGGTGTGCCAGATGTGGTGGCATATTCCTGTAATCGCAGCACTTGGGAGACTGAAGCAGGAAGATGGCTTCAAATTTGAGGCCAGAATAATCCAGGGTGTGAAATACTGTCCTTAGAAATTCACTCCTTTGTCTTAGTGTTTTAACAACCATCTGTATCTCTGTTGAGTGAATATAATTTCTATGACCAAGTCCTGGCTGAATTTAAAAGAGAGCGACTCCTTCCCAACACCGGATCTTCAGGCTGAAGGGCTACCAGGTGCTCGGGTTTGGTCAGGAAAACCTCATCAGGATTCTCAGATCCTGCTCTCCAAGAGGACCCGAAAGAAAATACACCCCATGCACGCTCTCAGTCAATGACTTAAAATGAAAATAATGGTACAAAGAGGGACTAGACATTCATTAGTCACACTTACAGGCTAATTTTGATAATTTTGCTTTTAAAGACAGACCGTACCAAGGCATCAATGGACTCCCTCTTTCACACGTCAGTTATCACCAGTTCTGCTTGATTTGCTCTATTCCTGGTTTGCTTGTCCTCTTCAGGGAGGGGATGCCCTCCCTGTCTTTGCTTGTCACCACAGAACAGTGGCCTTCAGAACCACGGCAACCCTGGTTCCCCTGCCCCAGAGTTGACTGCTGTGCTCCACATTAGGGTGTCTCAGAACCTTGCTGCTCCCTGACAGGGGCAGACCTTCAATGTACCAGCCAGGTACATCTGCTGGTCTGTGTAGCACTGGGTGTGACGGGGAAGCTGTTGTAATCCCAGCACTTGGGGAGGCTAAGGCAGGAGGACTGGAAGCTTGAGCTCAGGCTGGACAACTTAACAATGAAGTGAGACCCTGTTGTTGTTTTCTTATTTTTTTAAAGGCTGGGGATGTAGTTCCATGTGAAGAACCAGGAGTTCAGTCCCCAGTAACAGAAACACCAGTTCTCAAATTGAGGGGGTTGCTACCAGATGCTGCTGGTGGTGAGAAAAATCCTGCCTTCTTTCCCCTCCCCTTCCATCAAAACGGAATGCTTTCCAAGCTTTTAGACTTTGTCATTGGCTTAGTCCAGTGTTTTCTTAGGTTCCTCCCATTCATTTCTCCCACTCCAATCCCTGGCCTTTAAATGATGTTTGTCCTTTTCCACAAGGTGGTGTGGGGAAAACTGGATACCATAAACGAAAGAGTGAAGTCAGAACTTTACATTATTAGACCCCATGCAATAGTTAACTTGAAATGGATCAAACATCTAAACATAAGAACTGTGTCAAAAAAAGAAAAAAAAAAGGAACTGTATCTGCAGAACTTTTAGGAGAAAAACACTCAGGGAAAGCTTCATCAAGTTGCATTTGGCAATGATTTTTTTAGCTACGACATCAAAAAAAACAGAAACAAAGGAAAAATACATTGGAATCCATCAAAATTAAAATTTATGTGCCTTAAGTGGCACAATCCACAGAGAAAAAGGGTACCCATGGAAAGGAAGAAAATATTTGCAAGTCGTATATCAAATAAGGATTTTAATATCCACAATGTATAACAGAGTCCTATAACTGAACAGCAACAGAAACAACAGAGTATAAAAATGCGCAAAAGACTTGATTAGATATTTCTCCAAAGAAGATAGGTAAATGACCAATAACATGAAGAGAGGGCCAACATCACTAATCAGTAGGAAATATAATTGAAACTACAATGAGACACTACCTCACACCCATTAGAGTGGCTACTATAAAAACAAACCAACTAACCAGAAAATCACCAATTTCAGCGACGATATGGAGAAACTGGAACCCTCAAGCACTATTGGTGGCATGTAAAACGTTGCAGCTTCTATAGCAGTTCATCAGAAGATTTAAATAGAACCTCAACATCCAGCAATTCCACTTCTGGGTATATACACCAAATAAGAGACCTCAGAGTCTCACAGAGATGTTTTATACTCATGTTCACAGCATCGTTATGCACGATAGCATACCCAAGTGTCCACTGATGGAGGAATGGATGAAAATGTGATATGTATACACAATATTATCAGTCTTAAAAAAGAATAAAATCCTGATGCATGCTATGACTTGAATGAATATTAAGGGCATTTTGCTAAGTGCAATTAGCCAGTCACAAAATGACAAATGTTGTGATTTCCCTCTGCATGTGGTATGTGGAGTGGCTTAAGTCAGGGGCTACAGGGAAGATAGGAAAAAGGGGTCATTGCTTGGTGGGTATAGAGTTTTTCAAGATGAGAAGTCTGGAGTGGCACAGCAGTATTAGTGTACTTAATAATAAAAACTGTACAATCAAATAAAAAATGCTTAAGATGGCACATACTGTGTTATGTATATTTTAGTACAAATTACTTAAAAAAGATTTCTATGCTATTCAGCTCATGCCTTTTAGAATTTAATCCAAAGGGAGAGAAATATGAGGCATCATGTGATTTGCTGAATTTAATAAAATACTTAAATCATTTCAATTAGTATATAGTTACATTAATCATTAGTTTGATAAATTCAATGTAGAGCTACGAATTTGCTAAGGATGATATATTAAGTTAACAGAGTTTGCAAAAGTGTTTAGGAAAAATGTTTTAAGGAGGTTTTAATAGTCTTGCCACTCAGTGCAGAGTGCCTAACTTATGAATGAGTTTGGTCCCAGGAGAACTGTTTGTAAGTCAGAGGTGTTCTAAAGCTCCCAAAGTCAATCTTACATAGTAAGCCTGTGAAAGTTTGCAACTTGAGGTCCCATAAGTCAGAGACTTACTGTATGTGATAGTTGTGTAAAAGTGAGATCTAGAGTTTGTAGAGCCACCTTCATGGTCACTATGGTATAGATCTTCAATGTCTCCCCAGAAGCCTATGTTTTGAAGGTGGTGGAACCTCTAGGAGGTGGGGTCTAGTACAAGGAAGTCAGGTCATTGGGGGTGTGGACCTGAGGGGATACTGGGACTCTGGCCACTTCCTGTTTCCTGGCCACTGTGAGGTGAGCAGCTGTATTCTAGCACACTCTCCAACAGAATGTGCTGCCTTGTCACATGCCCAGTTCAATGGGGTCAAACTTCCATGGACTAAAACCTCTCAAACTGTGATCCAAATCAGTCTTTCTCCATGTAAGTTGATTATCTCAGGCATTTTTACACATCAATAGTATACTAAAACAATGGTAATAAAATTCTTTCATTATAAAATCAATTTATGATCAATAAAAAGCATGGGAAAATTAAGAATAATGTAAGCCCTACCATTTAAATTCAACCTTAATGTAACCTTAATAAAGGAGTTGTTCAGCATAGCTAGAGAAGACATAGACAAAAAAGTACAGGAGCATGGGAAAATGATGGAAATGTTGAATGAACAATATAGGAAAGAAATAGAATGCATGCAACAAATTAAAAGAGATATCCAGGAAATTAAAAATTCCATTGAAAGCTGGCAAAATTGCTTCAATGAAACTGAAGATAGAGCTTGAGACCTTAATGACAGGATTGCAGCTAGTGATCATGAAAGGAAAGAACTCTTAAAAATAGCAAGGGACCATGAAATAACAATTCAATAGCTCCAAGACTATGCAAAGAAAAACAATATAAGATTGATAGGTGTCAATGAAAAAGCAGGAGTCAACATAAATGACATAAAAACAACTATCTGCTGAAGTAATAGCAGAAAATTTCCCAAGCATGACAAAAGAATCTGATATACAGATAAGTGAGGCATATAGAACTCAAAACAGTCATAACTAAAATAAATCTATACCCAGACATGTAATAATCAAGATCCCAGAAATTCAGCATAAACACAGTCTACTAAAAGCTGTTAGAGAAAAGAAACAGCTCGCCTCTCAAGGAAAGCCCATTAGAATCTCAACACAAGCCTCAAGTCAAGGTGAGCTTGGAGTGAAGTATTTCAAGCCCTGAAAGAAAATAACTTTCAACCCAGATTGATGTACACTGCAAAACTTTCTTTCAAAATTAATGGAGAAATAAGATACTTCCATGACAAAGAACAACTGAAGAAATTCACATCCACCAAACGAACCCTAGAAAGTGTACTGAAAGACATACTAGATAGAGATAAAAATGATCACAATTTCCAAAACAACAACAGAAAGAAATCACCAGGCAGGGCAAACAATTAAACAAAGGGGGAAAGCAGGGAACCAACAACAGGAAAATAGCATGACAAAGTTAAGCCAATACATATCAGTTATAACCATCAATATAAATGACCTCAATTCACCAGTTAAAAGAAATAGATTGGCAGAATGGATCAAGAAACAAGATCCAACAATATGCTGTATACAAGAAACATATCTAACTCAAAAATAAACTCATAGACTAAAAGTCAAAAGATGGAAAGCAATGTTCCATGCAAAAGGAACCCAGAAAAAAGCTGGGGTAGCTATTCTGTTTGAAGACAATGTGAACTTCAAACCAAAAATGATCAAAAGAGATAAGGTCACTACATACTTGTTAGGGGAAAAATTGAAAAGGAAGAGATAACACTCATAAATACATGTGTAGCAAACACAGAAGCACCCAACTATGTAAGACAAATACTAATAGACATGCAAAATCAAATATGCAATAACACAATTGTAATGGGGGACCTTAATACCCCATTGTCACAAAGACATAGACCAACTAAACAAAAAGTCAGCAAAGAAATAAAAGAACTGAATCAAACCTGTGAACAAATGGACTTATTGGATGTTTACAGAGTGTTCCACCCAACAACATCAGAATACACATTGTTCTCAGCAGCACGTGGGAAATTCTCTAAAATAGACCATATATTAGCCCATAGAACACGCTTAAGTAAATGCAAAGATATTAAAATTATCCCATGCATATTATCTGACCATAGTGTACTGAAATTGGAAGTTAATGGCAAAAGAAACTGCAAAACCAACATAAACATGTGGAAATTAAATAACACCCTCCTGAACAACCAATGGGTTACAGATGAAATTAAAGAAGAAATTAAACAATATCTACAATTCAATGAAAATGCAGATACAACATACTGAAACCTGTGGGACACAATTAAAGCAGTCCTAAGAAGGAAATATATAGCAGTGAACCATCACATGAGGAAAACAGAATGAGCACAAATAAACCTAATGCTGCATCTCAAGCTTCTAGAAAAAGAAGAGCAAGTCAAGTCCAAAGCTCATGGAAGGAAATTATAAAGATCAGAGCAGAAATTAATGCAACTGAGACTAAGAAAACAATATAAAGAATTAATGAATCAAAGAGTTGGTTCTTCAAAAGAATAAACAAAATTGATAAATGACTAGCCAACCTTATCAAGAAAAGGAAAGAAAAAATGGAAATTCATGCAGTGAGGAATGAAAAGGGTGAAGTTACTACAATTTCTGTGGAAATTCAGAAGATCAACACCTACTTTGAAAATCTTTACTCACATAGGCTGAAAAATACAGAGGAAATGGACAGATTCCTAGAAACATATGAATTACCAGAGCCGAATCAAGAAGATATAAAAATTTCGAATAACCCAACATCAGTTACTGAAATTAAAAATGTAATTAAAAACTTATTAACAACAAACAATAAAAGCCCAAGTCCTGATGGATTCATGGCTAAATTTTATAAGAAATTTCGAGAAAATTTAACACCAATACTCCTCAAACTCTTTAATGAAATTGAAAGGGAAGCAGTTCTCTCTAACTCATTCTTGGACACAAGTATTACTCTGATACTAAAACCAGAAAAAGACCCAACCAAAAGGAGAACTATAATGAACACTGATGCAAAAATTCTCGATAACATACTAGCAAACAGAATGCAGCAAATCATCAAGAAGATTATACACCATGACCAACTGGGATTCATCCCAGGAATGCAGGGATGGTTCAACGTATGCAAATCAATAAATGTAATACACCACATCAACAGAGCCAAAGACAAAAATCACATGATTATCTCAATAGATGCAAAAAAAAAAAGCTTTTGATAAAGTCCAACACTCATTCATTATAAAACCCTGCAGAAAATCAGAATAGATGGTCTCTACCTCAATCTGATAAAAGCCATCTATGACCAACCAACAGCCAACATCATTCTAAATGGACAAAACCTGAAAGCTTTCACTCTAAAATCAGGAACAAGACAAGGAAGTCCAGTATCACCACTTGTCTTAGTTACTTTTTTACAATGCCCAAACTGAAGGAAGGAGAGGTTTATTTCTTACAGTTTTGGGGGTTTCAGTCCATACTCAGCTGTTTCCAAGGCAGCGTGGTATGGCTCAGGGGCAACTTTTCATGGCTTTGCAAGTGGCAAGAGCGAACTGAGCAAAGAGGCAAAAACACGCCCCCATTCCGACCTTATATTGTATGTCGGCTCCACCCCTGGGTGGGTGCAGGACTCACATCGCATGTTAGATTCAGCCGCTTCCATAACTACATGAGGCTTGGCTTGGGGGGCCTCTCTATACAAACCATAACACCACTCCTATTCAATATATTTCTGGAAACATTGGCCAGAGCAATTAGACAAAAGAAAGAAATGAAAGGAATAAGGATAGGAAAGGAAGTTCAATTATTTGCAGATGACATAGAAGATCCCAAAATCTCCATGAAAATACTACTAGAGTTAATAAGCAAATTCAAAAGCATAGCTGGATACAAAATCAACACTCAAAAATCAATAGCATTCTTGTACACAAACAACAAACTCACTGAGAGAGAAATTATGGAAATAACACCTTTTACAGCAGCATCCAAAAAAATGAAATACTTAGGATGTAAAAGATCTGTACATTGAAAACTATAATACTCTAAAAAAGGAGATTGAAGAGGATATCCAAAAACGGAAAGACATCCCTTGCTCTTGGATAGGAAGACTCAACATAGTGAAAATGGTCATACTCCCAAAACTGTTATACAGATTTAATGCAATTCCAATTGAAACACTGTGAACATACCTGACAGATCTAGAGAAAACATTCCTAAAACTCATTTGGAAATAGAGGAGACCTAGCAAGGCAATTCTGGACAACAAAGGCAAGGCAGGAGGCATCTCAATCCCTGACTTGAAGTTATACTACAAAGCTACTGTGATAAAATCAGCATGGTACTGGCAAAAAAACTGACCTGTGGATCAGTGAAACAGATTAGAAGATGAAGACACAACTACAAAGAACTCAGTCTCCTTATCTTTGACAAAGGGAGTAAACATGTTCACTGAAAGAAAGCCTCTTTAATAAATGGTGCTGGAAAAACTGGCTTTCCACATGCCAAAGACTGAAACTAGACCCATGTCTATCACCATGCACTAAAGTCAGAATGAATCAAAGATATAAATATTAAAACAGAAACACTACATGTACTAGAAGACAAGGTAGATAGAAATCTTGAAGACACAGGGGTAGGCAAAGAGTTTATGAACAAAATGCAAACTGCACGGGAAGTACTTCAAAGAATCAACAACTGGGATCTCATCTTATTAAAAGGTTTTTGCACATGAAAAGAAATCACCAACAGAGTGAAAAGAAAATCCACAGAATGGGGAAGAATTTTAGCCAGTTGTCCCTCAGACAAAGGACTTATATCTAGAACATATAAAGAATTGAAAAACATCAGGCCCCTTCAATTCAAAGACCCAATCCAAAAATGGGCATCTGAGATGAACACACACTGCTCAGATGAAGAAATACAAATGGCAAATAAATACATAAAGAAATTTTTGACATCACTGGTCATGCGAGAAATGCAAATTAAAACAACACTGAGATTTCACCTCATCATGGAAAGAATGATTACCATCAAGAAATCATCCTACAACAAATGTTGGTGGGGCTGTGGGAAAAAAGGAACGCTTCTCCACTGTTGGTGGGAGTGTAGACTGGTACAACCACTGTGGAAATCAGTGTGGAGATTCCTCAAAAAACTAAGATTGCAGGTCGTGCTCAGTCCAGCTATTCCCCTTCTGGGTATTTTCCCAGAAGAATTGAAAATATCATGCCACAGCAATATATGTGCACTCATGTTTACAGCAGCACAATTTGTAATAGCTCAATCTTGGAAACAACTCAAATGCCCATCAACAGTGGAATGGATAAAAAAGATGTGGTATTTTTTATACAGTGTAGTATTACTCAGCTATAAAGAAGGATAAACTTGAGGCTTTTATAGTTAAATGGATTCAACTTGAGACCATACTCATAAGTGAAATAAATCAAACCCACATGTGTAAATATCATATTGTCTCCCTAGTGTAAAAAAACACAAAAAAATTGAAAGTTGAATAAGATCCAAAATGTACAATAGATATTGTGAAAATGAAAGGGAAAGAAAGTGCTCAAAAGGAAAGAACAACTGGGATAGGGAAAAGGAGAAAAGGAAGAAGGGAAAAGACATATATATATATGCTAACCATACTATTAATCTCTGTAAGTTCACTGAAAAGAACAGTTTGTGCTTTCATTGTTTGATTGAGCAGTTTTTTCATGCCCAAATCTTGTAATCTGAACTACTTCTAAGATAATGATATGCAATATATTGACTAGTGTTAATTTCCTTCAATGTTTTTTGAAATTCTGTATCATTTCTCTCTTTTTTTGGTTTTGTTTTTAAAATTAAAAAAAATAAATTCAATCTTATTTCCTTTCAAGTCATAGCTAGCCATTTTGCCACACAATGTTCAAGACTTATAGGTATGATCATAATGCACATGAATATTTACCATTATTTCAAAAGGTTGCATTTTGTTGGCCCACTCAAGGGGCCCAAGGGAGATTTTTGTAGTTGAGGTTCCAAGGTTAAGGAACATACATATGTAAAATATCAGCAACAACAGCAGGGAGCATGGAGCAGAGCAGAGAGCCAGAGTGCAAGAGCACAAAAGAGCTTCCTGCATCTTTACTGTATAATTCCTATATAAATTGTTATCTCATGTTTACCTTCTTACAGTGTGCTATAACCAGTGCATGCGTGTTTACTGTGCTAGGTCATGGTTACATAACTGCATCCCACTGTGCATCTGTGCTAGACGAGGAGGGTCACACCCTCAGATGTCCTTAGATGCCCCTGAGTTTTGAAGTGGTCTGAGTGCTTCCCCACATTCTACCCCCTCAAAGGTTGGGGGTATATAAATGTAACATTTTAAAGTCACAGGGCACAGGTCCCTGTAGTTAACAAATCAAGAACCATGTGGTTTTGCAAAACCACCTTTTTTCATTTGAACAGTTTCATCCATAAGTAACATCAAAGCCTGGTGCATAACATTGAAGGCCTGGGCCATATGTTGAGCAAGGACTTCAACCTGGAGGGCTAAATTTATGGCCCTTGCTATTGCTAGCAGCATCAGCAGTCACATTTTCTGGTCAGATGCTAATCCTAGGGATCAACCACTGCAATGCCTGGTCAAGGCATCCGCTAAGTCATTTCCTGGTAAGAGGAGGGGCTTATATCCTGAACCATGATACCCTACATGGTCAGCTTTTTGGCCAGGCTCCCACATGTCTTGCCACAGGCTGGCACCCCACAAGGCACAGTGCCCTGTCACTACTGAACCACCCAAGCTGGCAGCCAGAGAGTCAACTGCCTCAAGATGGCCCAACTGTCCATGTACACATGCAGGGGGCCTTCTACATGCATCGCAAGCAATCACACTGCCCACAAATCTGCCCATTGGCTTGAACTGCCTGTTCCAGTTTTAAACCAGAGTACTTCCATCCTGGGCTGGACAGCAACTGCTGTCCATTGCAGGGTTGGGTCACGGTTAGACCCATCAATATATCCAGCATCATCTTAAGGTCCCTCTTGCCCTTTTGTACAGGGACTAGAGGTCATGCCCTGTAGTCCATACTCCCGGACAGGTTCCTGGACCATGTACATCACAGGTCCCAAAACCATTGACAGTTCAGCTGTCAACAGGCTAGCCAAGAAAGAGACCCACTGTTGGAGGTAGGCCCCCAACACATGAGAGTGGAAGTCTGTGCCACTCCACTCTTGGGATGGGCTGTTCATGTCCAGACCCACCCCTGTATCTGTCCTGTGATTCCTCATCGGCATGCAGAGCAGCATTTAGCACTGCTGTCTCTCAATCAGGGAACGCTGGCTCTCCACTCCCTTCCACAACTGTGACTGACACCCAATAGGGTGCTTCTGCTTCCCCTGCTTTTGCCACAGGCCCCAGCCAAATCCATCATCAACCACACTGATGGGATAAATGGCAGGTTGGGGTCAATGACTATGCAAGAGCCCTCTTTGAGTCCTGAAAAGCTGCTTCCGCTGCATCTATCCTGCAAGCGGCTTCCACTACTTCTGTGCAGCCCCATGTTGTGCCCCTTTTGGTCATCTGGTATAAAGGGCACAGCAGGGTAGCTAGGTGCGGTACCTCCGCCAAAAACCTAGGAAGCCCACATATGCCTATAATTGGCATACTGTCATGGGCCTGGTCTTACCCAACTATACGGCACCCAAGAATTTGACAGACAAGCCAGTTCCCTGGGTCTTGTCTTTGTCCATGGCCCACCCCAGCTTCTTTCCGACTGTGCATGGAAGCTTTTAAATCTGCAAGGTAATCAGAGGTTAACATAATATTATCAACACAAAGCAGTGACCCAGAGTGTGGCTTGGCCCAGGTGGCCTGGTCCTGGGTCACCAGGCCATGATGCAAAGTTGGCCTATGCAAATAGCCTTGTGGCCACACTTGAAAGGCCCACTGCCTGCCCTCCCAGGTGAAGGCAAATTGGTCCTGACTGCCAGCATCATGGTGAAACTTTATAGTCATTCGCCACGATCCCTCTGGCTTCTGCACGGGCCACACTGAAGGGCTCTGTGCAGGGATTATCTCCCCTGCTTTTTCCAATTTTAAGACAGTCTGTCCCACCTTTTCCTGGCCTCCAGGTAGCCAGTACTGCTTCACACACACAACCTACATGGCCTGCGGGAGAGCCAGTGGTGTGTAGCGTGGATGGCCTCAGACTATAGTTTTTACCATGTGAATTCACAACCGGAATTCTCCCTCCATAGTGTCTAGCTGAGCACTAGTGTCTTGGTTACTTTTTTTGTTGCTGGGACAAAATACCTGATGCCCAAAGTGAAGGAAGGAGAGGTTTATTTAGCTTACAGTTTCTGTGGATTTCAGTCCATAATCAGCTGGCTCCAAAGCAGAGTGGCATGGCGCTGGGGCAACACTTCAAGGCAGCAGCCAGAGCAAAAGGGGGCAGCGGTTCATGGCGGCTGCAACCGGCAAGAGCAAACCGCGCCAAAGAGGAAAATACGCCCCCATTCCAACCTTACATTGTATGTCGGCTCCACCCCTGGGCGGGTACAGAACTCACACCGCCAATCCCAGCGCTAGACAATGAGTCAATCACAAACGCTAGATTCAGCGCTTCCATGACTACCTGAGGCTTGGGGGGGCCATCTATATACAAACGGTAACAACTAGTCAGTATGTCTGTCCCCAGAATGTTTTCAGCAACAAGATAAACATAAACATCATACAGGTGTGGGGACAAGCAGCTGATACCCAGTCACCTAGGTCTTCCTGACTGTGATGTAGTGACCTCCATGCATGTGGTAGTCCTGTAAAATGGTCTGGGTTGGCGTGTATTAGCACTGACTCACTGCTGGTATCCACCAATTCTAGTATATGCTGCACATTTTGGGGGAATCAGTAAATAATCCCATGTGGCCTCCTTTTTCTTCTTTGCCAGTAGAATTTTTATAGATCTTGCCTTACTTTGGTGCTTTACTTTCACATCTGCCAGTCTAGCCAAGGCGTCCAGGGCATCATGGATTGGGCAATCTGTAAAGGAGGCCGGAAGGGCTGCCACTGACCAGAAGGTGCCAGCCAGCTTGCTCGCCAGCACAATGTCCTTCATGCATGCATCAGCAGTTCCTCATCTGGGCTATGGTACCGCATCACGGACATCATGGGTCACAAGCCCATTTCACACAGCAGTTATCAGGCAGAGATAGTGACTTGCTCCAGCAGATCACCTGGATTCTCCCAAACCAGGAAAACCACTGTCATCAACCAATTTATTACAGTCCAATTACCTGCTTCTGCGACCGTCCTCTGCACATTCTGCAGAACCTACCTCATAAAGGGGGTGCTGGCTATGTTGGCTACTTGGGACATCTCCTGTGGGCCTAACTGCGTGTTATCAGCCCCACTGTCCCACAGCTGTAGGAGCCACACAGGCACCATTTCACCTACCTACTGCTTTGTTTTGCCAGCTCCTGCAGCTCCATGGCTGAAAAGATCGTGTATATTCTGTGCCAGGTAGAAGTAGGTGGCCTTCCTGGTCTCCCTCCCTGAGCTAGGGGTTTCTCTACCTCCACTTTTTGATAAATAACTGGCTTAGCATGCAAAACCAGATTTTCCCAGGGGTTTTCTGAGACATGAGGATTTATGCTTCTAGACAATTTTGGAGGAGACAGCGCTTCCTACACCTTGTGACATGAGTTCCGCAGCAGCCAGCCACTGCTCAAGGTCCTCTTCTATCTGCTGCAGCTGGTCTGCTTGCCAGACAAGGCCATCCGCGTCTTAATTTATGCGGAAGACAGTGAAAAATAGCCAAGCCATCCGCTCTGCCGTTTCATGGTGAGGAGGAGGAATTTGTCTATGACTTCTACGGCTTGCAAAGACATCCCTAGGCTCCAAACAGACTGTTTCTCAGGCCTCCTGGGCCTTCCAAGCTGCCAAGAAGGTGACTACAGGGAGCCTTCCCCTGGGGCTCTGCCTTGGCCTTGGGGCCCTGTTTCTATAGCTGCCATAGGACCATGCACCGCCTGCCAACTGTGCCAGTTGTCAGCCCACTCAAAGGGCCCAAAAGAGATTTTCACAGGTGAGGTCCCAAGGTTAAAACATGCACATGTGTAAGACATCAGCAACAACAGCAGGCAGCATGGAGAAGAGCAGACAGCCACAGCACAAGAGCGCAAGAGAGCCGCCTGCATCTTTATCGTATAATTCTCATACAGATTGTTATCTCATGTTTACATTCTTACATAGCGCCACAATCAGCACATGCGTGTTTCCCTGTGCTAAACCATGGTTATGTAATTGTATCCCACTGTGCATCTGTGCTAGACAAGCAGGGTCACATCCTCAGGTGTCCTTAGATGCTTCTGAGCTTTGAAGTGGTCTGAGTGGTTCCCCACACATATACATCACAAAGTAGAGTGCATAAGATTGTAGTGAATTTCCACTTCTCTGCTTTTGGAAAATTACAGGTTTCTAAAATGTTCTTCTCCCTGATGGTATATGTTTTTATATTTTGGCATAAATTAAAATGGCACAAATTTAAATATTTTTCTCATAAAGTTCTTATCACATTTTGGAAAACTGTATTAAAGTCTTTGCTCATATAAGAAACTTACAGAATTATTCATAATAGTCCAAATACAGAAACAATGCAAGTGTCCAACAAATATGAATGGAGCCTGTGGTATATCAATACAATGGAACATTACTCAGCCTTAAAAAAGGTCATCCTGCCATTCTGTGAGAACACAGGCAAATCCAAAGGACAGTTATGGTAGGTCAAACAAACCCGGCACAGACAGACACCACCTGATCTCACTTCAGATGTGGAATCTGAAAAAGTTCAATTCATACAAGCACAATAAAACACTCCTTGAACTAAATTTTTAATCTACCACTCACTCTTCCAAACCTTTTGATCTAGAGTTGCCAGATTTTAAAAAATCCAGTTAAATCTTATCTGTAGGCAGCAGAATGCGCAGTGCAATTTGAATTTCAGATAAATAACTTTCTTTTTTAGCGTATGTTCTAGATATTGTATGGCCCATATAGATACAAAAAAAAATCAACTATTCGCTGTCTGAAATCCAGGTGTAACTGGGGATCGTTTACTTTCATTTGCTCCACCTGGCATTCCTAATTGAGGCTCGTTAACAGGCCGCTGCCTGTTAACTAGCCTCAAGAACCCTGTCCTGGGGCAGGTGTAGGCAGTCGAGGAAAGTGAACTAGAAGATCGCTCCGACCTCACAGGCTTCCAGATTAGCTCCGCAGAGAATAACCCCTGAAGAAGGACAAAGGCCGCAGATCCAGCTTAGGGCACGGCCGGGTTCCTGCTGCCTGAGACGTGTGGACCTGCAGCCGCCAGCGACTCCCCTGCCCCAGACGGATTCCTGTGGCCAGAGAGGGCTCCAGACCCCGAG
>RJWT010015792.1:0-20236 GCA_004365215.1 Cuniculus paca | reverse complement strand
ATTTCATTTTACATATAAGAGTAAGACATCATTATAGGGTTTTGTGTTACTTGAATTTCAGTAGAGATGGGGAAGCATAGACAGAAAGAACTAAGAAGAGACTTTGCTAATAGAATTGTACAAGTGTCACAGGAACAGATGAAATAAAAAGACACCAGGATGATTATTTGTTGGGCTGAAACTATTAGTCAGATGGTGATACTAAAATGTGAAAGTCTAAGGGGCACAGGAGTAGGACAGTACAGATTTGAGAGGAGAATTCACAAGTTTTGTTTTGGACATAAGTTTGAAATGCCTACAAAATATCTAAGTGAATCATCTGGTGAATCATCAGTTTCCTAAGTTCAAGGAGAAGTTAAGACTGCAGGTAGAAATTTGGGAGTCATTGGGTCCCAATTACACAAATGGTATTAAAAGTAATGAAAATGGATGAAATGTCTTTGGACACAAGCTAGACAGAAATGAAAACAGAATCCAAGAAAGAGGCCCTTTCAGATCTTATGCTATAATAAAATGAATTTCTTCTAAAATGATCTGCTTAAATTGATCACATTTACCTTATTAAAATAGGATTTATGCTTTTGTACAGAAAATAGCCAGCAATTGTTTTTCATTCCTTATTTTTACAAAAAGGATATTTTGCTTTACTTTATTTTCAAGTACTCTGTAATTGTGATCAGTGCTGGACTTAAGGATTTACTGAGCACCTTCTAAGTTCTCATCCTTAAAAGGGCATGCAAAGCTTACATAATAGTACAGATGTACACAGGAGATAATATGATTTTCCAGAAAAAAACTTGTAATACAAAATTTAATGCTAAAATGCAAAGGTAGATGACTTGATTCTGCTGTGAAAGACATGGAGGAAGGAATACTCCATATATGTGATATTGTTCAAAGGCGAAAAGGCCTAACCCAGAACATAATACTTTCTGGCCTCTAACTGGTCAAATACTTCAACATTTCAAACCTTGTTTTAGCTTTGATAATTTTCTAACAAGTTGCTAGAAACCCTTAACTTAATATATCAGTTTACTACTGTGGCAACTAAAGAATATTGAGATTTAAGTAATATATCTAAAGTTGACAGAAAATAGCACGATGGGCCTTAATGCCATATCCATGCAAAAGACATCTATGAGTACTTAATTGCTGTGTATCAGAAACTCATAAACAGATTGTCTTATATGATCAACTCTAATTATTTTAATAATAATTTAATCATTTTAACTAAATACTCCTTTCTGTACTACGCAGTGATAAATTAAAATAGGTGATTATTATTATTTTGCTAAAGACCATAAAAATGAATAGAAATGGAAAACATAATCAAAATGTATGTAGTATTGTAGATTGATATGGTCATAATGCTTGAAGTAGATGTATATAATATCTTTGAAGTACTTCTTGAGATTTCCTCTCATTCACTGGAAGATAAAGACAGCATTAACTAAGGAAGCACATTCAGGCAAGGAACTAGGTTTGGGAACAATGAAGAAAGAAGCTTTTAACAGTGCTTATTAGTGACATATGGGCCTCTCTATTTATAGAAAGCATTATTTAACTCAAATGCTACCTCCATCATAAAGATGACTCTGATGCACCAATTATTTTTCAATGGTTCTTCATTCCTGTTTCAGCAGTACGTAGAAAGGCAAGGTCTTTGATGGCAGCTTGAAGGAGAGAGAAGCTCCTCAGCAAACGGCTCTTCCACAAAACTGCCAAAGTTCATTATAGATTCTTTGAATAATAAACAGAGAGATACACAGATGAGACTATGAGGAATTGCTTTATAATAGTCCCAACCGGTAAGTAAACCTTCATTCCATTTCTTTTACCAAAGGGTAAGAAGACCTCCTTGGTGCGATGTACCTTTTAAGGAATGGAAAGGATAGATAAACAAGATGGCCTATTTGAGGGAAGATTTGTTCTGGTAAAGAATCTAAGATATATATTTAGATAATTACTTTACAGTGTGATGAATATATGCCATAAATTCAAACGTTTTAGATGGAGCTCTGTCCCACTCACCACTCCCCCGTATCATCCACTGTAACAACAGTCTGTCCCTCCTCCACTCCAGCAACATTTGGGTCTCTTGAACATGTTAAGCATGCTTCTGCCTCAGGGTCTTTACCACTCCTAACCCTTCTGTCTGATAGTCTATTCACCCAGGAATATATTGAGCTTACTTTCTCTCTTCCTTCAGGCCTCTATGCTTATATCATTTTACTAGAGTAGCTTTTTCTGATAAGTACATATAAATTTGCACACTGCCCTCTTCATCACTTTGTTCTTGGCCCCCTTACAGCTTATCTTTCTTCATAATCCTTATCAACATGATATATTTCCTATTTGTATTTGTTGTCTGATTCTCCCATTAGACTGAAAGCTTCACAAATGGAAAAAACTTTTTTTTACCTCATTGTTGAATCTATGTAGCCTTGAAGAGTTCTTGACACTTAGTAGAATTTCCATACATATTTATTGAATTAATGAATAAATGGGGAAGATGAAGTGGGATTCAGCAAAGATTTTATAAAGGAGACTATACTTCAACAGGATTTAGAAGAATGCAAGGGATTATTCTTAACACACAAAGCAGCGGGGAGTAGTAGTAAGAGATGTGTTCAAAAGTAAGAAGAATTAATACCATATGGCTTCAATCACTTGAGACAGTGTGGTTTGGTACAGTGTAACACTTCGTGTTTCAGTTATAGAGCATCTATACTTTCCTTGGCAGGAGAGTAGTTTGCTGCCCTTCTATCTTTCTCAATAAATTGAGAACTCTTTAAAGACAGCAACTATGCTTTATGTTTGTATTTTCCAAATTCTTAAGACACAACGAAAATCAATAAATATTAACAGATAGAAGAATAATATTAGAGAGCACAAAAAATCTATTCTTTGATTCGAACAACTAAAATGGATTCCCTTTTTCTGTTGAAAACTCAGTCCCATTTGAAAACTTTAGAACTGAAAAAGATATTAGAGGAACCTAATTTAACTCTCCCGTTTTGTAGTTGAGCAAACTGAACCACAGAGAGAAAGGCTGATTGCCCACAATCACATAACTTAGTAGCAATTAAGAACTTCCTTTTGGATCCATCCTATGTCATCTTTTTCTTGGAAGTTGTGGTCTGAAATTTTGAGTTTATCTATTAAAATTAAAGCCATCCCTATGTTGTTATATAGCTTGGAGAGACACTTGAACAGATCTGTGAATCACAAGGAAAATTAAATGTAGGGTTGTTTTTGTTTTGACAAAAGGGAAAAGTTGAAAGCAATCTGCATGTGTGTCAATAGGGAACCAGTCGCATTCACTTTGTAACAGTGGTGCTGTGGAATTTTTGAAGCACTAAAAACGAACAGATACACTAAAATTGAAAAATCTCTGCTGGTGAATTAATTTAAAAGAGAAGAAATGGCAGGCCTCAGGATTATACAAGGAGGACAGTACCCATCAAGACTCCTCAACCTGCAGCTCTCCTATTGAAATTTGACCGGTGCAGGAGACACAAAGAACACCTAGGAAACAGGCCCTCCACGCAGATAAAGGGTGCCTCTGGAGAAAACGTACTGGATGAGGCAAACCAGGGCCGTATTCGTTTTCAATACAAGGGCAATGAGTTACTCATATTTTGTTTTTGCTTTTGTTGGCTTTTAACATTAATTTTTAGAGAAACCGAGCACAGATTATGATTCCTTCTCTATTTAATGAGAAACAGGTAATCAGTCTGTATCAACCATACACGTGAAGAGTCAAACAAGGCCTTTAGGAAGATCTGTAACTAAGAGGCCCAAAGGGAGAAGCAGCATCAACGACAGATGGGAACAATGGTGTAGCAAAGGCGAGAGGAGGTATCAGAGGAAACATTCGGGGAGGGGAGCAGACGCAGGACGCCAGCGAGAAAACCTAACTAAACTGCAAGCCGGATTCATGTGGGCGGGGGAGGGAGCGCGCAACTGCGCTGCGCATGCGCAAGCAGCCCCAGGTGGCCGCCGTAGCGGAAGTGCGGCCACCTAGAGCCACTGCGCCGTGCTGACTGCCGCTGCGCGTGCGTAGAAGGTCCCGTGCCGGAGTCTTCATGTTTGCCGCCTGCACTGCTGCCTCCTTTGGATTTGAGTCTCGCGCTTTCTTCTATTGCTCACCGGCGGGCTCGCGCTTCTCTCGCGCCCCGGGCCACTGAGCCCGGAGAAGAGGTTGGAAAGGGCTGTTGATCTCCGCCTTTAAATTGTGCGTGGGGCGGCCATGTCGGCCGGCGAGGTCGAGCGCCTAGTGTCGGAGCTGAGCGGCGGGACCGGAGGGGATGAGGAGGAAGAGTGGCTGTATGGCGGTACGGAACTTCCTGTCCCTGTTTCTCCGGGGTTCTGTCAGGCCTCCCCGCCCGGCGCGCAGACGGCCGGTGTCCCGGAGCTTCCCCGCCCGCGCCGTGGGTCTCCGGTAGGACCCTGAGGGGCCTGACCTAGGGCGGGCGCTGCGTGCGCGTCCCCGCCGCGGCCTCGTCCCCCGCCCACGCCCCCAGCCTGCACCCTCGGCCGGGCCCGGGGTCACGGGCGCCCGGTTGGGTGCCCCCCCCGGGCCTCGTGATAGTCTCGCCTTCACGCTCTTTATGTCTGCCTTTTCTCTCCGTTCCTAGGTGTGTTCACTGTTTCTCTTTTACCCCGCGGCCATAGGGTATTCTCCCTGACTTTTTTCCTCCAGAAATACTCATTGTGTAAAAATAAATACAGTGAATGCTGTAAAACTAACGTCTTGTTTCTTGATGGTCAGTTTGTATGGAATGCACCTGCAAGGGTACCTCCTTGTCCGAAAGTCGTGCTTTAAAAATAATTAAAAGGCAGAAAGAGATGGAGTTATGACCCATAAAGAAAACCCTGAATGTCTCCCGTATTAAGGTGAAGTTTTTCTTTTGTAAGAGACTGCTCTTTAACCCACATCATAGAAGTATTTCATGACCCTTAGGCTTATGGTTTTCAGTGTCATCTCATGCATTTGTTTTTCTCTAATGCGTCTTGCAGTTTCCTCTTGAAGAGGACTTGACATCAGGCCTTTAACTTTGATTAAATCGTAATCCCTCTTGTTGCACCAGATTTGGAAGTATTTGTTTCGTGCCTAAAACGTAAATTTTTGATCATTTAAAATAGTATAGTAAAAATTGCACGTTGGGCATCATGCAGCTCCTCAGCTATGTAAATTTGATAAAATTCAGTCTTAGGTGCATTAGTAATACTCTTAAAAATGTGTATGTGTGAGATTTCTTTTTACAAAAATCTGGAAATCTTCAGTACTTAGTATTTTTTTCCGTAAAAGACGTGTCTTGTTAAGTAATTACAAGGTGATCTAACTTTGGATATGCTTATAGGCCCATGGGACGTGCATGTGCACAGTGATTTGACAAAGGACCTAGGTTAGTGCTTGTGATGATCACTTCAGATTTTCATACTGCTTTCTTTAGAAGCTTGGTTTATTTATTTATCTTATTTATTTTATTTGGTAGATGAGAATGAAGTTGAAAGGCCAGAAGAAGAAAACGCCAGGTTAGTGAAATTTCTGTTGATGGCTTACACAAATGTGTGATGCAGTGGTTCTAGCAACAAATTGTTAAAATTATTTTGCAGTCATTGGTTTGGTCATAACATTTTGAGTAACTGGTTGGAGGACATTGTATCCTTTAGGTTTATTCCTATTTTAGGGCCTAATTTTATACCAATTCTGTCTTGCTAGTATCTTAAGAGACATTTTTTGAGATTGGGATTGACTGCTTTTTGTTACTGAATAACTTTTTACTCTTTGCTTGAGGTTAGTAGTGGATCATACAGCATATTAATTGGCTGAGAAAAATATATTAAAACTAAGGAATCCTGAAAATAACTGCTTTTTAAGGAATTTATTAATATTTGTGATGGTATAATATGCTTTGGTTTTAATTTCAATGCTTTAGATTCAAAGTAGAGTTTTCCTTTTATTTAATAGGAAGGTATAAATTTTTTTTTGAAAAGTATAAATTTCATTTACAGAATATATGCAGGGATCCAGAAACTTGCTGTAAATTTCAAAACAATTCGTGCATAGATGTATATGACTATGCTGACTTTCCTCTGACCTGATGCCTTAGTGCACTAACGAATGTAGGCGTAAAGAGCATTTGGATTTAAAAAGTGGAGGAGATACCATTTTATGCCTAGTACAATACCTGCAATCAAATAGATTAAAAATGTTGGTGAGGATATGGAGAATTTGGAACCCTTTATGTGGTACTGGTAGGACTGTAAAGTGATGCCACTGCTTTGGACAACTGTAGGAGTTTCCTCAAATGATGAAACAGAGTTCCATATGACCCAGCAATTTTACCTTAGGTGTATACCTTAGAAAAATTAAAATAGACCTCCATATATGTGTACTTGAATGTTCATAGCATTATTCATAATAGTTAAAAAATGTGAACAACCCAAGTGACCATTAACTGATGAATGGATAGATTAAATGTGATGTATTCATATAATGAAATACTGCTGTGAAAAGGAATGAAGTACTGTTAATTGTTACAACATGGATGACTCTTGAAAACATTATATTAAGTGTGCAGTGCCATCATGAAGGACAACATATTATGTGACTTCACTTACATGAAATGAACAGAACAAGCAAATCCAGAGGCAAGCAGATTAGTGTTTGAGGTGGGGGGAAATGCAAGTGACTGCTGATACGTACAAAATTTCTCTTGTGATCCATGTGCATGGTTTGGAATTACTTATGGTGATTGCATTGTGTGAACATGCTAAAACTCATTCAATTTTACCCTTTAAATGGATGGATGAAAATTGTATCTCAGTAAAGTTGTTAAAACAACAACAAAAAAATGGCAAAAGGGTTGAATTGAGAACTAGAAGTACCTTAGGAAGAGGAAGAGTTAAAATTACAGAATTTTTCCTTTCTCATATAACCCCTGTATTTTTCTTCATTCATTGCTATATTATTTGAAATTTAGTTTTGAGACTTATGTATTTGACTCAGTACCTAATCCTAATATCAACCACAAATTTGGGATTAATGTAGATCATAGTTATGAAAGAGATTAAATGTCTCATCATTCCCACTTCTTCAGTTGGTCAAGAAACTAGTGAATATAAGGTATAAGGGTAAAATCAAATGTACGTTTATAAGATGGTCTTTATTCCATTGATTTTTATTAGTTCTTATCTACAGTTCTTGAGGTTTGCTTTCTGTGAACTTTCATTAATTCTTCAATACACACCCAAACAAAATGTTTTCTAGAGAAGTCATCTTTTACCTTCCCTGAGTGTTACTGTCAGAACTTTTTTATATTTTGTATTAAAACTTAGAGTTGTTAGTTTTATTCCATGAGAAAAAAAATCTTTAAATTTTTATTTTTCTAGAAAAACTTATATAACTTTATCAAATTTCTAACATATTAATGATGCTAGAGAATTAAAACTTCTAAAAGAGTAGGTCTGTTAGGAAAAGGAATTTTGCCTAATCTAGTAACTAGCTTGGTATTATTATCCTATGTAAGGTAATTCCCTGCTAATAGAATTTGCCCCAGCTTCTTTGCGACTGGTTCGTTGCTCATCACTGTCCTTAACCGTTGCATTACACTGTCTCCATTACTCTGTTTCATCCATTTTATTTTATTTTATTTTATTTATTTTTTTGCAGCACCAGGGATTGAACTCATGACCTTGTGCTTGCCAGGCAGGCGCTTAGGCCACTGAGCTAGATCCCTGGCCCTTGCCTTTTTGAGACAGGGTCTCACTATGCCATTCAGGCTGGCCTTGAGCTCACTTTGTAGCCCAGGCTGGTCTCGAACTCACAACGATCCTCCTGTCTCAGCCTCCTGAGTGCTGGGATTGGAGGCGTGAGCCACCACACCTGGCTTGTTTCATCCATTTTAATTTTGGTAAATGTAGTATAGTATTTTGTGACATATAAAAAGGAAGTGGCAGTGCAATCCCCAGCACATGTATATGCGCACAAACCAAACCAAGAAAGCAAGTAGAACTTGGATCTGGTTATCTAGAAGTTTAAGTAGAAATTACATGTATTGGAAGATGATAGTTGAATATTTGTCTCTTGAGTCAAGCATTAGGACAAGAAAAATCTAACAGTTAAACTTTTAGTTTCTATCTTTTTTCAGGGATAGTGTTCTAAAATACTTCTGTAGATGAAATTTAATGGATTGAATTTATTAATTTGAGAAAAAAGTTTAGAAGAGATTAGCAGAAATCTAATGAGGAGTGCTGACTTGTGGCAATAGCTGAATATTTTTCTCAGAAGTACTTCTAAATTTTCCTGAGACGTGGGCCAAACTAATTTGTTGTTGTGTGCATCAGTTTTCCTATTCCTAAAATGAGGTGATGGCTAATTCCTTCTGTCAAAATTAAAATTATTTAAAAAATACAAGAATCTAGTTCTAGAAATGGCGTTGGTTAACTTTGAGCATAAATTTTATGGCAATGTATTTTGTTGTTATACTCTGTAATTTTTTGTTGTGAAAGGATAAATTCACTAGAGCTATTTTAAAATTCATCAAAATTTAAAAAAAATACCCAAAATTCATCAAAGTGAGGCCCTTAGCTCCTTATTAGTTCCAAATTCAAGGAGTCTTGCACAAAGATACTTTTTTTAGATTATAAAATGTTTTTTATATAACAAAAGACATAGCCAGTGGGATTGATGAAATAGGAAATCAGACAGGAGCGTGTATGATGTTAACTGAATACTGAAAGAGAAGAACCTGTTTTACATAGTTGTTGGGAGTTACAGGGGAACCTGGCACACAGTAGATGTTTGGTAAAGATTTAGTATCAAAATTAAATTTACTGCATACTTTTAACCTGTAAAGACTTGAATTATATCTCACTATAAAATTGCAAATCATTCACAAATTATAGCAGCATTTTCATTTACTCCTAATGTGCGTTTTATTTTCTCTGCACTTCCGGGGCCTTACACATGCTAGTCAAATGCTCTGCATTCTAGTCGTTACTTCTCATGTTGATTACTGTTGTAGTCAGGGTTTACAAAGGAATATTTAATACAAGATGTGTAATTTATAATATTACTTTATAGCAGTCACCCAAAGAGTCAAATGCAGAGGAGTGCAGAAGAACTATCCATACACTAGAGATGTTATACTGTGTGTAGTTAACAGGAACATAAAATATCAATAAAATAAAGTATCCTTCATCTGTATTGTGTATTTGGAGTAGGCAGCATTTTCATATCAGCTGTGTACTTGCTTACAAAACCTGAAAGGTAACTTCAGAAATAAATTCCTATATGAACTATAAAGTAAATACCAATAGAACTGTACACCAAAAACAATCTTTGCTTCAACTGTCATACCAAGGCAGTCTTCATGCATGACAACTGCTCTCATGTTTCATGCATCAATAAAATATCAAACATGTAAGGAATGCTTAGAATAAACATCAACATTTTCATATCAGCTGTTTCCTTGCTTATAAAATCTAAAAGATAATATCAAAAATAAAAAACCTATATGAACTACACTGTAAACACAAGCAAGTCTACCACAGAAATAAGCTTTGCTTCAACTGTCATACCCAAGGCGGTCTTCACACGTGAGAACTGCATATTCCATACGCAAGTCTCACTTACACTGATAGCACTTATGTTTTGTTTTCCTGTACTTTTTTGTAGGGCAGAGTTGACATCTTTTTGGTTTTCCCATTGTCAGTGTATCTTTGTGATATAGCACCCGTCAGCTCACCAGTATGCTCAGCAGTATTTTTACATAGTTCCACAGGCAGAAACATTTTGTTTTAACTCTGCTGTAAATGGTCTCTTATGAGCTCCATTCCCAATTCTCTTAAGAAAATTTCTCTGTGGTATTTTGCACATGTTATTTTCTTTGTAAACTGTCAAAGTGTGCCACGTATGATTAGGCTCAAGTAAAACAACCATCGGCCAATGCTTTTATGTTTCAATTAGCATCATCGTTGCTGCCTAATTCATCAACAACATCTGCTCTACCTTGGGTTTTGTTGTAGAAAGTTTCCATCTCAGGCTTCCTTTCTTCAAGGTTTCCCTGTCAGTGTTTCTATCATGGTGCCATGTAGATATCAGCAATACCAGTTTGTTTTCTTTGCCATGTATAAGGCCAGTGTTATATCTTCGTGAAATCCAAAGATCATACTATACAGTTCTCTGTTTTGAAATTGCAATATTTCATTTGGAATTTCTGCTTTGTTCCTGCGTACAGTTCCTGTGCTGATCAACTTGTACTCTGTTAGCAAATGTAACATCAGTTGGAAACTGGTAAACCAATTGTCGAATGTCACATTCCAGTATTTTGGGAGATAGGAGCAACCTGTCTGTTCACAACATCATTTGGTGTATTACTACATGAATAAGGACCTGATGGTTGAGTTCTAGGATAAATGTCTAAATTGAAAGCATAATAAGTGCTCTTATCTACCAGGGCATCCATTTTTATGCCGTATTTTGACCTGTTGCTTTTCAGTAAGTCTTTTACATTCCTGTGATCACCATGAGAAATCCCTGCTAAGTATAGCAGATCTATGAATACTTTCAGTTCAGTTAGTTAAGTGTCATAATATGTACATTTCTTAATATGACTATTGGTGCATACAGACTGTTTTACCTGCATGTCAGCCTTTGTGTATTTCACCGGATCTTGTAGCATTTTGTCTGTTACAGTTTACTTCGAATGGCACAGCTGGCCTATTCTGTTCAGTAGTTTCACTCTTGCCAAGACTCTCACTATATTTTTGGACCCAGTTCTAACATTGGATCATTCTATTTGGGTGTGTAGCCATTTTACAGCATTTCAGCTAGTCAAATATGTACTCAGATTGCTGTTTTCTTTGTCATTTGAATCAAGGAGGTCTGTATTCCCCATGTCTGTACAGGTCAGCTCTTGTTCCATTTCACTGTCACAGGAACTTTGGCTCACATGTCCAGTGTCAGAGTTGTCGTCGTCGTCATCATCATCATCATCATCACCTACCCAAACCACTTTTCTGTAATGAAAGCATGTATTTTACCATAATGGACATCTGCATCATCCATACATTAGTAGTCTGATGCTGCACTTTTGACCTCATCCAGAACTTGCAAATTTGGTTTTTCATGTGCCATTGTACTGAATTGGATTGCTTCTACCAGAAAAATCAAAAGAAAATTTGTTTTTAACAAATTCTGGTGTGGTGTGGGTCTGTTGGACCCTGTGTTGTACTTGAGTAGACATACATAAAACCAGTTAGATGGGGGCCAGGAATCTAGCTCAGTGGCCTAAGTACCTGCCTGGCAAGTGCAAGGTCATGAGTTCTATCCCTGGTGCCACAAAAAAAAGAAAAAAAAAAAACAAAAACAGTTAGATGGTGCATAGTGTGGGTAAAAATCCCATTTGCTACTTTTGCATGTGTGCACACACCTTGCTGTTGATCATACCAAGTGGGTAAACACATAGATTGCTTCCTGTATCTCCCAGGGAAAGGTACTTGGGCACACAGCGGTGTACTATTACAAAATTGTACGAAAGTACAAATTTATAGTAGGAAAGTAAGGGATGGGCCTGCTGGACCCAGTGTTATACTCCTAAAGTTTTTAATAGACATAATCTAAAAAAAGTTGTCTAATCTATGTGTACTTTCAAAAGCAATGTCTGATATAGGCACCTTTTGTTGTTTGTAGTGCTAATCCTCCATCTGGAATTGAAGATGAAGCTGCTGAAAATGGAGTACCAAAACCGGTAACATGAACATGAAACTTTGAAATCCAATTACTTCCCTACTTAAAACCTTTACCAGTAACTTTGTAGTTGCTTAAAAATAAAGCAGACATTTACCATAACCTTCCGTATTCTGTGTGATCTGGCATCTTACATCTCCTCCTTTATTTGGTACCATCAAAAGAATTGATAGAACTTAAGAGAACAAATAGTGGAAAGAGACTACAGAAAAAATACGGCATGTGAAAGGCTTGATGTGCTTTCAGAAAACTGAATGGTTACAAATTTACTGAATAGATCATAGTGAGATTGATTTTCAAAGCAAACATTGAATCCTGCAACCTAAGTTTAATTAAATGTTATGTTTTTTAGCGATTATCTTTTTATCTGTGAATAGTCCCAAATTTCATACCCATTAAATGAATATTTTGGGAAGCCTATGAACATTTGTACATTTTAATCTTATAGAAAGAAGAAAATTTATTTTGCAAAATTGAACTTGTATATGAAATGTGTTTTACCTAGGTAATATTCTTATTTACTACATATAGCTAAGTACTTACAGTAGTAGCTTTTTAGAGCCATAACAAAAAATTCAGAAATGGCTTCATTTTAAAGATGCAACTTATTCTCTCAGTGATTTGCATGCAGGGGCTCTTTTAGGTATAAATGAATGCTAACAGTAATCAAACTGCTCCATTACTGTTTGGTACTTTTTAACCTTGATACTGTGAATCTTACAGTTTTCTTCTTCTTTATGTAAGAAGAAAAGAATTTCTCAAACACTGATTTGCCAAGAATTTCTCAAATACTTACTTTTTATGGCCTTATCTGGTGGGATATCTTACTAAATTGGTTTAGATTCTTTTTTGCAGTAAGGGCAGTTGTAAATAGTAAGTAAAAAAGAATTTATCATGTAGAACATTAAAGTTGCAAGTGAATTGAAATACAGTAAGTAGCAGCTTTATGAACTTGTAGTTTTTTTCTTTAAAACTATATCTTAAAACTTAAACAGAGAATAGTTACTTTTTAGTTATTTAGTCTTGAAATGTATTATTGAGTGGATTTTATAATTGTTTATGTTGGTGTAGAAAGTGACCGAGACTGAAGATGATAGTGATAGTGACAGTGATGATGATGAGGATGATGTCCATGTCACTATAGGAGACATTAAAACAGGAGCACCACAGTATGGGTAAGTTATTTTTAATTAACAATCCGTGAAAGCTACATAGTAAATGTATTGTGTCTGTATTGGATCGTCAATCTATTGTATTTAAATTTTCTATCTCAACATGATACAAAAGAAATCTTATTAAAATTTCCCCACAAAGGTAATTCTTTACTAACCATAGAGTTAGTTAACTAGGGAGGTACATGAAAGCAGCAGTTTTTGATTCCTGCATTTAAAATATTTTTTAAACAATTCAGTGCTTCAAATTCTGTGGTTAGAATTGGTTAACCTTAAATTTTAATTTTATGTTTTTCATTCTTCCACATTATTATCTAAACTTTAGGTTCCTAAAGTTTGGGGGGGGGCTAATAGTATCAAATGTATTACTTTTGCCTTCATAATTTATTTTTCAAGCTGTTAATTATTCATTGGGCTTTTTTTGCTCATGTAGTAGTTTCAGGTTCTACAAACTGGACAAGTAAATAGATTGTCATTGTCTCACTGAATGCATGAAGAACCCTAAATAAAGGAAGGAACTGTCTTAAAGTATTTATGCATTGTGATTTTTGTTATGGTAGTGGAATTGAGTCAAGTGTTTTTTGTTTTTCAAATTGGTTCTGTGACCAGGTGTGATGGTGCACACAGGTGTGGCCAGCACTCAGGAGGCCAGGGCAGGAGAATCTCTAAGTTCCAGGCCAACCTTGACGACATAGTTCAAAGCTGGCCTGGATAATTTAAAAAAAAAATCAGATTGGCTCTAAAGTTTGTGCACTGGATAAATAAAATCATAAAATAACTTTATTACTTTCATTATGCAGCCTTACCTGGAATCAGTCAGTATACTGTATATGTAAATACTTGTGAATATTTTATTTATTCAGTAAGTTGCTTTTTGAAAAGTCCTTTTTCAGGAAGTTTAAAGGTATTCAGTTATTACTGTAGTCAACTTTGCATTATAATAATGACTATATAGATTTTAAAGCAACTTTTTAGGGAATAAAGAGACTCACTCAATTAAAGGTAGAAAAACTTCATGTGCTATTCATTCCCCACTACATAATTAGTGTCAGGGTTTATAGTGTAATACTCATAGGTCTTTCGACTAGTAGGCCTTTATCATCTACGTTACGATAATCATTGCATATTCAGTAGATTTTGTTAAATCAAGTTGTTTGTATTTGCAAGTATAGGATTATTTAAAGCAAAATGTAATTTTTTTCATGTATATCACTTGAAAACCAAAAGAAAGCCAGCAAGAAAATAAAATTTGGTAAAATATTTACTTTGTGCACAGTATTTTTAGAGACTTACTTATTTTTGCGACAAGGTCTCACTTTGTAGTTCAAGCTAGCCTTGAACTCACTGTGTAACCAAGAGTGGCCTGGAACTCGCAGTGATCCTCCTGCCCTAGCCTGCAGCTGCTGGGATTTCAGGCATGTGCCACCATGCCTGACTAGAGGCTAATTTAAAGAGCAAAATGGGTTGAAAGAATACTAGTGATTATAAGTTGTTAGAAAGTGCAAAATAGCATTTTTTAGGAAACTGCTTTTGTTAATGTTCATTTTATGCATCAGGTATAAAGAAAAGCAGATCAAAGTAGGAATAAGTTATATTTAGGTTTGTTATCACTGTGATTCATCCAAACATTTACAAACACTTTTTTTCCAATTTTTTTTATCATAATACACTTAAAATTTTTGGTAAACATTTTCAAGCACATAATTTGTCTGACTAGTATCAAACCATAAGTGACTATTTCCATTGTTTTTATGTTTTTCTGTCTTAACCATGATACAAAAGAAGTTATTAAAATTTCACCATGAAAATACTTGTCTTAATGATGAAGTTAACTGATTAGGTAGTGTTGATGGAAACACCAGTTTTTTTATTTCAGAGTTTATTAATTGATGATAGAATACCAAAAAGAAGATAAAATAGCCCTTAATTTTCACAAATAGTGAGGAAAACAGGTAAGTGGGCAGATACTTTCAGTACAGCAGAAGTGACAGAACTATATACAAAGTGATTTAAGGCTACAATAGTTGCTAAAAGCCTACAGAGGTAGCATTCCAGTTGCTTGAATAAGTCTTGTGTCAGGCAGAGAACTGGTAAGTTTAGAGAAAGGGTGCTGCTTAAATAAATAGTCACAGTGGAAGCATGACTTGGAGCTGCTACTTAACTGGAGCCTGAGGTAGATGAAAAGGGATGGATGAAGTCACTTAAGGAAGAAATTAGGATGTTTTTGTTACATCCTTGTGGAACTTTTAAAAGTTTTTTAAGCAGATTAGATTATGTGGAAAGGTAAATATAGTAGCAGTAGTTGGAATGGACTTGATGGAGGGAACTTAGCTAATATTTATAGTTGGTCAGGTAAGATGACAATCTAATGGAGCAGAAGTAGTGTAGGGATGGATGGATAAGGTATATTTGGGTGAGCAATAAATAGAAGCAGTAGCATGATTAACTGGTTAGTTGTGGATGAAGACTTAAGGACTCAGTAACTTAAGTAGTTAGTTGACTACGTATGAGAGGAACAAGTTAAAATATATTTAACACAATTAAATGTCATTGAATTTTATTTTATTTTATTTCTTTTTTTTTGGTGCTGGGAATCAAACTCAGGACTTTGTGCTTGACAGGCAGGCGCTGTGCCACTGAGCTATATTCCCAACCCCAAATGTCAGTTTGAATAGCCTCATTTAAAGTTCTTTTAGGAAACCTAAGTATGTCTGACTCTTAGTGGAACCTGAGACTTTATGGAACACAGTGGTCTGTTGTACAGTGTATCAGATTTTGTTCAGGCAATTTTCTGTACAGCAAAGCTTCTGTGCACACAAAGAGTATAAAGACATGGTGGCATTAAAAAAAAATGATGTTTAACAGAAGAGGCAGTGAAAGGTAGCTGGGTAGGGTATAGGATGCACAGAAGCTCATTTAGCAAACATTTACAGCTCATTTTCATAAAGTTCATTGATTATCTTTTTTTCCTATAGCAGTCCTATAAGAGGAAAGTTTCAAGATTGCCCTTGGTTTTTGTACAATAAACTTTAAAACTAGAATTTATGTATGTCATACTGTACATTGATATTTCTTAGCTGCTTTTGCTATGCTGAATTTGATTTGTTGAAATGTAAGGATCATGAAGATAGGAACCATATTTATCTAGCTCATTTTCCATCCTTCATCTAGTAATGGGAGACCTATGGCACACATGTTATTATTTTTCTTCTAAGGCAAAAGATATTAGTGTCCAAGTTCTTTTTTTCTAAACTAAAACCTCAGTATTCAGGTTAATTGAGATGTTGGCACTTTGTGATAAATACTGAGTTTTGGATTGTAGTTTGGCCACTTGTCGTTAAAAGGTTCACCATCGTTAGTTGAGACCAGTTTTGGACATATTTTCTTGCTCAATAAGCATTTATTAAATTAATCACTTTGCAGGTTCGTAGTGATAGTATTGCTTGATGATAGTAACAGTTTAATTTCAGCTACTTTTTGTATTTATAGCAATGGAGCTACACTTATTTGTACATTTTATTGCATTTGTCCTTTTAAAAAAAAATAAAACGAGCCAGGTGTGGTGGCGCACACCTGTAATCCCAGTACTTGGGAGGCTAAGGCAGGAGGATCCATGAGTCTAAGGCCAGCCTGAACTACAGTGAGACTCTGTCTCAAAAAACCAACAGAACAAAGGTAAAACACAAAAATAATAGTGATAATGTAACTTAAGTCTAAATTCCATAAATTTATTAAATTGGAGATAAAAAACAAATTGTTTTAGGCAAACCAAACAAAATGAATCATTGTAAGTCAATGAATCATTGACTAAATTTGTGAGGGAAAAAGAACCAAATTAAATAGCATCAATAAATTGTGAGAAATATACCGCTGACCATTTATCTGTAACTTCAGGTGTTAGTGGTAACATTGGTTCAGTGTGAATCTTGCCTTCTTCATCCAATCCCTTCTATCTTCTTCTCATATGTAAAGTTATTTATTTTAGTTAGAATGCTTGATTTTTCTACTCATACAAGTATGCTTGAAAGAAAGAAGAGAACTATCTATAAATATCTTATAGAAAATTACACAAAACTGATGGAATTTAAAGTACTTGGCCAAAGTTATACAACTAATTGTTGACAAAACTTGAATTTGAAGATAGGTTTGTTGAACTTCTTAATTTCTTCTCTATTGCATGTTAAAAGGTGCAACACAGTAATTTATTAAATGTATACATTCATGTAAACAAAATTCAGATCAAGAAACATTACAAACATTTTAGAAGTTTTTCCCTTGTTCCCTCAATGATTGACCACCTACCACTAGCACATACTTCTGCTTTTAGCCCAGACTCATTTTTTAATTTCATATAAATGAATTCATTTTTGTGAACAAAATACTCCATGAATATTTGAAAGCAGTTTTATCAATAATATAAAATATGGGGATGACTAAAATGGGACCACTGAATTTTTGCAACAAGTTAGAGAAATCATTCTGTGTTATTGCTGTATATTGAAGAACTATGAGGTAAGGAAATAGAGGTATGTAAACTAGTCTTTCTGTCCCAGCCAAATTTCCTGTTTGCTACAGTGGGATATTGAGATAGTGGCAGGGAGATTTCTGAGATGGAAACATGTCAGACTTTTTTCAGAAAAAAAAAAATTTTTTTTTTTTGGTACTGGGGATCAAACTCATGACCTTGCGCTTGCCAGGCAGGTGCTTATGCCACTCAAGTAAATCACTGGCCCAAAAAACATGTATTTTTTTTTAATTGAGCAAGTAACAGTCTTTTAAAATTAGTTTAAGACATTTTCTAAAGTATGAGTGTGTTAGTCTATCCATTTGTAACCATGTAGCCAAATGTAGCTCCATTGCTATAAATGAGTCTATGTGTGGGTGTGTAACATATCACATAATATTACTGTGTTGTATCCTTTTGTGTTTCTCAGATAATTTTCATTGATTTGTTTTAGGAGTTATGGTACAGCACCTGTAAATCTTAACATCAAGACAGGGGGAAGAGTTTATGGAACTACAGGTAAAATCTATAGTTACATCACTAGGAAAAAAAGGCATGTGTCTTGACTAGATCATAAACAGATTATAATAGCTCTTTTAATGAATGAATGATATTTAACTATATGTCACAAACATCAACAAACTTTATAGAAAGGGCCAGAAAGTAAATATTTTAAGCTGTGGTGGCTATGTAGTTCTTTATTATTCCTAGTTCTTACTATTATTGTTGTTGTTCTTTATAATTCTTTAGAAGTTTGTCTTCACTCACATACTGTACAGAACAGTGATTTAAAACATGAAAGTTAGCAATTTCTTATTGGGACAGTAATCCCTTATTTATAAGTGAAGAGTCCCTAATCTTTTTATTCAGTTTATCTTACACCATGAAGTTTGTGACCTACTTTTCCCTATGGTAAAAAGTCAACATGCCCTTTCTTGAAGGCTTGCCATTTATTGTGCTAAGAATAGTAAAACCGTGTTAATGTTTTCTGTTGTATGTTCCAGTTTTTGCTTATGTAGCACCTTTACCATTTTGTATTTCTATACAATAGGAACAAAAGTCAAAGGTGTGGACCTTGATGCACCTGGAAGCATTAATGGAGTTCCACTCTTGGAGGTAGATTTGGATTCTTTTGAAGATAAACCATGGCGTAAACCTGGTAAGATTATTGTGGATTATATTACATTAATTTCAAAAAAGTATTCGTGTCATCAGGAAAGTAATTTTGACCATCAATTTACAATATTGTTTTTTCAGTGTCTTTTTTTTTTTTTTCCTTGAGCAATTGATGAGTACTAAGGACTTATATGATTAAATCTTACTATTGGCCTGATATTCCTTTGAATACAGACTTGGATATTTATTATATGTTTTGATCAAAATGTTTATAGTCTTTATCTTTTGTGCTGGTTAATCTTGAAAAGTAGTAATATTAGAGGGACTGCTGAGACTGATAGAACCATTTTATAGTTCTATTTTTTATACTGTACAGAGTTGAAATATTTGCACATTAAAAATATGTTTTATCTGTAGGTGCTGATCTTTCTGATTATTTCAATTATGGGTTTAATGAAGATACCTGGAAAGCTTACTGTGAAAAACAAAAGAGGATCCGAATGGGACTTGAAGTTATACCAGTTACTTCTACTACAAATAAAATTACGGTAATTAGTAAACATTCCAGAATACCCCGGCCTTTTCTATTATCCTATTTGTATATCCTAAATAAGTCACTTTTCCCTATAAAGGTGGTTAAATGCTGTATTGTAGTTTACAATTTTCATTCTCTTTATCATGTTTGTTTTTTCCCCTTCCTTTCCTTTTAGAGTTTCATGTTAATGATTATTTTATTTTCTTAGTTTCAAATCACAGACTAGCCATAGCTAGTTTGTCTTATATGGCCTATCAAATAAAAATTGTGTGGTATCTTAATGGGGAATATGTTATTTAACTTAGGCCGAAGACTGTACTATGGAAGTTACACCAGGTGCAGAGATGCAAGATGGCAGATTCAATCTTTTTAAGGTGAATTTTAGTAAATTATCCTTGGTTGCTCTCATTTTTGTTCTTGAGTCTGCTCCCATACCACTATTCAAGGGACAAATTTAAAATGAAAATAGCTACCTTTCTTCCCAACCCTTCAGCTTCCTGGTGACTTACAAATTTGCTGATTGTTTTTTATTTCCACTTTTGCAAGCATGTGTATTTATAGCCTATCATACTAACAAATGCCAAGTAAAACTATTGTTTGCTATATGTTGAGGTTGTATTTTGTGTCTAGTACATGTTTGCTTGTAAAATATAAAAGTCCATGGCAACAGATTAAGCCCTCAGTGTGGGTCATATTCTAATCTTTATTAGCACAATTAGAGGTTTATTTTTCCTAATTTTCTTTAAAGGAAAATAGGATTGTGATATGTTTTTTATCTGACACTGAAATCACTGGTGTGATTTCTCTTGTAATTCAAGATACTTTCTAGAATTTTATACATTTTCCGAGAGTCCCTGAGAACTCAAGAAATGGGATAAAGCAATTGATTTTTAAAGTTAATATTTAGAAGGAGCAAGTTTATGTGAGTGGAGTGAAGGATGATACTACCACTTGTGTGTCAAGTCTGACTTCTGGCTTCCTCCTGCCATGGTATGATCACAAAGCCAGTTAAAACAAGAATATGTTAATACTTGTTTTTTTGAAACTTGGTTGAGTGTTCTGCTTTCTTTCTCTTAATATTTGATTCTTACATTGAATAACACGGGGATGAACACTGGGAGGAGCTGTTAGATTGTGTGATTTATTGG
>RJWT010015791.1:0-20217 GCA_004365215.1 Cuniculus paca | reverse complement strand
TTCAATTTGTATTAGTGCAGTATGTAAATTTACAAGTCAGTCTCTATAGCACCAAGTCATCTTTTGGAAAAGTCCAATATAATGGCATATATTTTAGGCATCCTGTTGTCCATTTAAAAGATAATAAAGACAATTCTCATTTAGACCTTTTTTTCTCTCAAGAACCTCTAAGATAACAAGCATCTAAGTTGACATTACTGTCTAGGACTATATTGTCAAGACATTTCCTTCAGCAAACATGCTCTAAAATATTTTGAATTACAATCTGCAAAATTATTTGTTAATTAGATTTGTTTCAGTCAGTTTCTTTTTAACAATACTCAGTTTTATGTAGGAAGTATATTAGCATTAATAGCTATTGTGACCCATAAGCTACTCTTTTCCACACCTTCAGATTAATCATATTGAAAACTATAAAGTACCTTGTTGAGTTCTTTGGATTGTAATTTAAATATGCTGGGCAGTGCTATGACCAGTAATGAGTAACAACTCAGCTGCTGCGTTCCGAACTCTGCTGGGTCTCGCCTGTGGTCTGTGCAGATGCACTCAGTCACTGTGTTCCTTTGTCTTCAGAATTAGCTGTTTGTGGGAAATTGAGCTTTTGAATTTTGTAGATTCTTTGTCCTCTTCATTTGAAAAATATTTAAATGATGTTGCCCAAAGGGCTCGCAGAGCAACAGCTGACTGACTTTTGGGAAATCAGTGAGCAAGAGAGCTATTTTTAGCTTTTTACTCCTTGCAAACACTTCCTTTTGTTCTTTAGAATACATTGTCGATCTGTTTATTAGCTGTCTCCCCTCCACCACCACCACACACACACACACACACATGGCTTTTAGGTAGAATAAGCCCTCTCTTCTCTACTCTGCATGACATAACTGTCTTGATTCTTATTTTAACCCTTAACTCATGAGTTACACTATTTATATGTTCATTTTTTTATACTGAACAACTCACACACAAATTTACACTTTTTGTTATTTGGGGTTGATTTTCTCCCTTTTCTAAAACTGACTGAAACTCGTTTTTAGATCGTACTTGCATCTGTGACTTTCCCAGCAGCCCCTGTGACATGAGATTCCCGTTCAGGTGAAGTTGCTCCATCTCTCGGTGTGGGTACCCCTGTGCTGTTCTGAAGCTTCCGCCCCGATTCCGTCTCGTCTTTCTCAGTGAAGGAAAGTGCATTGACAATTCGATCATTTCTGCCTACTCAGCTGCAGGATTTTATGTTGTTTTTATGCACTGTTATTTCAAGATAGAAGCTGGTTTTACTGCTAGGTTTGGAGGGCTTTTGGTTTTTTTTGTTTTGTTTTGTTTTTTGCAGACAAGGTCTTACTATGTAATGCAGGCTGCTCTTACACTCACAGTAATCCTCCTGCCCCAGCCTCCCAAGTACTGGGTTTATAGATGCCAAATTCTTTTTTTAAGCATGGTTTAACAAGCATATGAACAAACCATCCAACTTAAATTTTTTATAAAATTAAACTTTTCTTAAGGTCAAATTGTCTCTTGCAATAACTTATTTAAAATAACTTATTTAACTTAACTTATTTAAAAATAACTTATTTTTAAATATTTTGTTCCTATTCTTGTTTTATAATTAAAGTATAAAGTGAAAAAAACTGAAAAATCTTTACAAGCAAGATATATATCATTCTCATTTTTGTTGTATGTGCTAGCAGATCACATGGTTTTGCTTTTATCTGCTGTTAGTAACTATTTAAAAACCACAGTTATAAAAGTATGCAACTGATTGATGTGAATGAGTGCCCTCCTGAGTTGGACCTCAGCTTCACTCCCCCCCCCCAAAAAAATTGTGCAATTAACATTACAGGATCCCAAATTCAGGGTAGTTGGTTACAGAGATCGGCCTTTGCACCTCAGGCTTAAGTTCAGCTTTTGAAAAATCTTTAGCATTTAGAAGTGGTCAATTTTCTAAAGAACCACACTGAAATCTCACTTTAATTCTTCACATAAAGGGAAGTTTAATATAAGACCTTTCATTTTAGATCTTTTCCAAGAAGACTAGTGATTTTGAAATATGATCATTTAACTGAGGAATGGCGATACATACCTATAATGTCAACTGCTCTAAAGGCTGAGGCAGGAGGATCATAAGTCCAAGGCCAATCTGGACTACTTAGTGAAACCCTGTCTCAAAATAAAAAATAAAAAGGGCTAGAGATGTAGCTCAAGAGTACCCTCTAAATTTAATCCTGAGTACTATCAAAGAAAAGGAGGGGGAGACAACTATCATTTAATCCTTTCCTGCATTCATCTAAAAGATAGAGATGCATAATAACTTTCATTGTTAAGAATCGTAAATTATTCAAATCCTAGTTCTATCTTTCGTCTCTGTATGCCTCCATTTCCTTATCTCAAAAATGGAGATAATAGTTCTGTCACAGCTAGGCTTGGTGGCACACACTTATAATCCCAGCAGTTGAGAGGCTGAGGCAGGAGGATCGCTGTGAGTTCCTGGCCAGCCTGGGTGACATAGTAAGTACAAGATCAGCCTGGACTACACAGGGCGAGCCTGTCTGAAAAAATAAAAAAGTTCTATCTCATAATTGCTTGAGGATGTAATAAATCAGATGATTCATGTAAGGAGCCTGATCCAATGTCTGACACAGTGAAGACTTAGTGGATATTGGCTGTTACTGTTTTATCTCTCATGTAGGATGCAGTGTTAGAATATGGCATATCCAAGTGAGGCAAAAGACTCTAGTTCTGGAAATCATTGGTTCTTTCTCTGTAAGATTTTTTTTTTTTTTTTTGTACTAGGAATCAAACTCAGGACCTTGTGCTTGCCAGGCAGGTGCTGCACTGCTAAGCTACATAGCCCAAGCCTCTGTAAGAATTTCTTAGTGGTATATTCTCAGCAGAAGTGGCCTAGTTCCAGTACCTCCCTTGGCCCTCCCGGATTTGCAGCTCTTCATAACTAGAATCAGTGCAATTACAATGGGAAGTCAAGTGAAACGTGTTTTTGCATAAAGAGAGGAAGGCAGAATGTACAGTAGTGTTTTGACATCTGTGCATTCTGCCCTGGGCCAAAAGCAGACCCATTAATTGCTGCTGATTCAGCATCCCATCTGCTGCTTCTCAGAGTTTAAGTCCCTCTTCCTTTTATTTCCTGGCAAGAGCCCCGGGGATGATGAAGTCAGGGAGAGAAGGTTGGAATGTAAGGCATCTGAAGAGCAAAACAGGACCGAGGTTCAGGGATGGACAACAGAATGGCAGCCCCCTTTCTAAGATGACCGAGTTGAACCATGCTGAGTCTCTTGTGCCAACAACAGTTTTACAACTGTTCTGTGGACAGTGTGATGGTTGTAAAATACTGGCTTGAAAAAAATAAATAAAACAACCGGGAAGCTGGGAGTGGTGGCCCACACCTGTAGTTCCAGCACTAAGGAGGCAGAGGCAGGAGGACTGCCATGAGTTTGGGGCCAGCCTGGGCTACAAAGTGAGTTCAAGGCCAACCTGAACTGCATAGCGAGACCCTGTCTCAAAAAGACAAAAAGGAAAGGAAAGGAAGGTGGGGAGGGAAGGGAAAGGAAAGGAAAACAACACTAGCTTTATCTACTAAATTGCCCATCTTTCTGCTCTACTACTTTTCTGACATCTGACTCGATTTACTAAATTTGGCTCATGGTTGTTTGTTTGATAGTAGGGACCAAACCTAGAGGCACTCTCCCACAGAGTTACATCTCCAGCCCACTTCCTCTTGTTTTCTTATTTGGAAACAGGATCTCACTAAATTGCTGAGGATGGCCTTGAGTTCAACAATCCTCCTGCCTCAGCCTCAAAAGCAGCTGGAACTATGTGCATACACCATTGTATCCAACTGGCTTTTCAGAACTCTTCTTTAAGCTCTGAGTGGAAGCCTTTAGAATCAGTCCTTTGTTTTTATCAGAGGTACTTTAACTTTTGAGCATATCCTTGCTTTCTCTTTTTCTACAGTATTTAACCCATCTCACTTAACAAGTGATTTACAGATTTAACTGTCACTGAAGAGACTTTATTTTAAGATGCCATCTTCTACTCAATCCAAAAAGTCCAACTCAGACTTTCCATAGCATGGTTATCTTAGAACCACTGATTTAAAAGTTCAGAACACACACAGTGGGTATCAGATTGGAATGTTGTAGTTTAACTCGTTAATTGACTTAAACTTGAACAGTTAAGCAATAGAGGGCTGACTGCGCCAGAAAGGCATGCATTGAGTAAACAAAAGCAAGCAACTTGAAGAAGGAGCTGTTGTTTTATGTTCTCTTCATTTTAATAGAAAAAAAATTTCAAAAAACTTTTACTTTCATATTTTAAGGCTTGTTAACTTAGACCGATTTTTTTGAAGTTAGGATTTCTTGTTGATTCTTCCACATTTGTTTGTAATTTAAAAAATAGTACTTCAATATGGAGTATTTGTAAAGTTGGTTTTCATGCTATTGGCTGCTGTATTTTAACTCACTTGTATTTTAACTCACTTGAGGTTATTCTAATATCTCATTCAAAAGCACAGTTTTCTGGTTTTGCCTTGAGTTTAGGTGAGTTTTAATTATACTTCACATAATTTTCATTTGGTGCTTTAAAAAATACCTTTTGTTTCCTTTCTAGACTGATTTTGCACGATTTAGTGGAACAAATGTAGAAACTGACTTTGTAGAGGTGCCATCACAAATGCTTGAAAATTGGGTTTGGGACATTGATTCCCTCCGGAGATTGTCAAAACATTATAAAGATGGAAGTCCTATTACAGATGATCTGCTTGAAAAGCTTGTTGCTTCTAGACTGGTCAACACAGGTATGACTTATAAATTTAGAAAACAAAAATAAGTGAGAATTTCTTAATGCAAAATTGATGGCTGCTTTTTATATAAACCTTATTTTCCCTTTAATAATAATGGTGCCCCATGGGTGCTAATATGTAGAGGGAAGCATGCTAAGTAAATTAGAATGAAAAGTTCTGGGATATACTCAAGAAAAAAAATCTTCTTTTAAATCGTGAAAGTAATGAGATGTCTTGCTCCTCCCTTTATGATGAGTTCTACTGAAATCAGTTTTTGAAACTTGTGATCTTGTCACATTAGATCATATGGTTCTGTCTTCAAAATGTGCTCATTTTTGTGTTACTAGGTCTTCTGACCCTACGCCAAATTGTCTTGAGCAAAGTTGATCAGTCTCTCCACACCAACCCATCCCTGGATGTTGCAAGTGAATATGCCAAATATTGCACAGAAATTTTAGGTATTGCAGCTACTCCAGGTTTGTAAGTTCCACAATTCCTGAGCTCCTTTTTTCCTGTGAAGCACAGCGAGTGCTTCTAACACTGCAGGGGTGCTTTCTGGTTTCTGTAATCAGGCCGTGACTTTCAGATAAGTGTACTATCCCTTTACGAGTTATCCTGTCCAAATGTGCTCGAAGGAAAGGTGGCTCCAGATTTACAGCATTTTAGTGTAATCAGGCGTGAGCAGTTGGCCTGCACCCCAGAGCCGAGAGAGCCTTTCACACTTGGCAGCACCCTCCAGGCTCCTCCCTGCCTGTATGCACCAGGACTTCCTTCTGATTTTCAGTCAGAAGATAGCAGGAGGGAAAATTTGAGAAGGAAACGTGAACTTTGTTTCTGATTCTGATTGAGTTCAGTTATAACATTTGACTGCCAGTTTCTAGCCTGAAGTTTATGGGATTCATTAGTGTATGTATATTTATGTATTTGTATGTAGTCGGTCAGATGAAGTTTTTTCACTGAGGAAATTGTTATAAAATGAATCAGCCATATTTGTAAAGATAATAAAGATAAAGATAGCCGTTTGAGTCACTGTAGCCTCCTCACTTCCTTTGATGACCTGTTTACATTAAGCCATAGAGCAACTCTTGAAACCGCTTGGACACACCCCTTTTAAGGCAGCCCTGAAGATAGTTTGACTTGGTAAAACCTTTTTGCTTTCCAAATAGAGTTTTCTTTCAGAACTCATCTAGAACAAGCGCCATTTTATTCTGAGACATTTTAGATAGTTAAATGGTTCCAGAGGGCTAGGAGGTGTGTCTCTGTGGTAGAGCACTTGCCTAGCAGGCGCGATTCAATCTTTAGCACCTAAAAAAAGAACCAGTATGGTTAGTACAGTGAGTGGGGTTTTTTTGTTTTGTTTTGTTTTTTGTCTTTTTGAGACAGGGTCTGGCTATGCTGTTCAGGCTCTCCTTGAGCTCAACTTTGTAACCCAGGCTGGTCTCGAACTTGCAACGACAATATGAGTGTTTTTAAGACACCTAGACATTTAAGGGTTAAGAAGGACTGACAGAATACCAACCTACCTGGCGGGTGTGAACAAAGCCTCTGAAACTGTTGTTAGGCATTCCTGAGTTTAGGCAGAAACCAGCTCTGAGGTTGAGTTTTGTAAACATCTTGGCTGAGGGTACACTTAACCCAAGTACCAGAGGTGAGATCCTATCATTCACTCTCTCCTCCCACAGAGTCCTTAAAGAGAAACCTTAGCTACCTGAGAACCTGGTAATTAACACTTGCTCTCACACTGATTGAAATGTGTCTTCTTTTAAAGGCACAAATATGCCAGCTACTTTTGGACATTTGGCAGGGGGATATGATGGCCAGTATTATGGATATCTTTGGAGCGAAGTATTTTCCATGGACATGTTTTACAGCTGTTTTAAAAAAGAAGGGATAATGAATCCAGAGGTATTGTGTATACTTTTTCTCTTTTGTTAGTTTTGCAGTTGCCTTCTTCCTTTTAACTCTTACTGTAAAATATTTATGACATCTAGATTTTATAGTAAAAAGTTTGGTAACAGCTTTTAACTTTAAGGTCTTGCACCTTCTCAACTCATTGTACATCATTAAGTTGCAGTGTCCAAGCGATTAACTCTAATTCTATAGGGTTAAAAATAAAAGCCTGCTGCATTTTCTTGCTTATTAACATTCCAGTATATTGTGTAATTAAAAATTCAAAGCCTTGTTTATGCATTTGAGAATTTATAGCTACTAGTTTTGACATGTACCATACAGTGTTACAGTTTTATAGGGGTTTGGGAAAGAAAGGTAGACTTCTTCCTGATATAGTCTCCCTATGTTTTAATGTTGTTTACACATATTCTTTATACCTCTTCTGTGGGAGGCACCCTTTTTCTGTGGCTCACTGCTCTACCTACTATGTAGCTTGTAATCTAAATGCATTTAGGTAATCTAAGCTGCATCGTTAACCTATGCCAGTCCTCCCATATACAGGGAGTGAACTGCCAAGTGGCAGCCAGCTGAACCTTCCTGTGTTATAGCCCTCGAGTCTCCATGCTCACCGAAGACTCAGCTGTCAGATTATTTCTAAAGTTGATACATTTTTCTCTTTGTTTTTAAATTGTTTGACTCAGAAATAAGAGAATAGATTATCAAAATCAGGCTCTGTGTTTATTTCAGTCAACTGGTTTATTCTCTGAATACTTCTCACCTACACAGTACTTGCAGATACGTAGTGAGATATACTGGTATAATTGTGACCACCATTCCTTCCCTCTTTTCCCCTAAAGAAACACCTCTAAGGTATCAGCATCTCCCATGTCACCCCCACCTGTGATAGGTCCCTTTAAGCCTTCTTCCATGATGTGGAAAGTCCACTACTGACTGTTGTTCTCACAGGACCTTCAGCCTTATCTAGGCCTTCATTCCTTTCCAGTAGAGAGGGTGCCCTTGGAATTCAGAGTGTGCAAAGGAAGATTGTATGCCTCCATTAACTGCCCTGCTCCCAGAGTTATGCTTTCCAGCCTGAACTGGTCAGCCAGGGTTACTCTGTAGTTGTGCTGTTCCCTCACTAATATCCTCTAAGTCCCCACTTCCTCTTCTCTGTCAGCAGATGATCTCTTTTTTTAAGCAACTTGGGGAGGGTGTAGCTTCATGATAGAGCACTTGCCTTGCATGCTTGAGGCCCCATGTCCCATCCTCAGCACCACAAAGGGAGAGAGGGAGAGAGGAAAGAAAGATCATGGGGAATACCTTCATCTTTCTTTCCCTGGACAGGTTGAGTGTCTCTTATCCAAACTACTTGGGACCAGAACAATTTCTTGTTTTGGAGTTTTTCAGGTTCTGGAATATTCCTATAGATTTTACTGATTGAGCAACCCTTATCCCAAAATCTGAAATCCAGAATGCTCCTAAATCCAAAACCTTTTAAGTATTATGTCAAGACTTAAAAAGTTTCAGAGTTTGGAGCATTTCAGACTTAAGAATTTTAGTCCAAGGAGACTTATCTTGTACTTAGCTTGCTTATTCCTGTCACAGAAGAGATGTCTCTAACTCCAAGCCTTGCTTGTTTGCTGTCTTGGAAGAAAACTTGCTACCAACCATGGTAACCCCAGTCAGCACTACTGTCCTGTTGACCTTTTACAGCATAATTTCTTGGTGTGAGAAAGTTATTGCAAACTTCCTGCTTTATGCTCAACAGCAGAACAGAAAGTTATCTTCCCTCCAAAGATACTGCTAACCACCTTCCCACGAACAACAGGGACCTCATCCACCTTTTCTCTTTACACCTCCATTCTTGTTATCCTTCTCTTTGTCCCCAGCCCATAGGTTGGCTGACAAGCGCCCTCCTTAGTGCCCAATACTCCGTGTGTCACACAAGTTTATGTGTTCCTTTGGGTCTTCCTGCCTTCATACATTTATTCCTGTCTCTTTCCTCAAGTGGACATCTTCCTTGTCTGTATCTCTCAAAAATTCTAGCATTCTTAGCAACCCACTCATTTACGAAATCTTCCAGATCATCTGGTCATAAGAATGGATTTGGGTATAGGGTAAGGCATTTGATAAGCTTTTGCTTATGGCTGCACTGTTGTTGGTGTGGATTTGGGGGCAGGGGGGTGGTTAGTAGTTGTTTTTGTTTTGTTCTGTTTGAGTTGTTTGTTTTTCGTGTTTTGCTTTTTTTGATTGTTTGTATTTGTGTTTTTGTTTTTATTTTTGTTTTAAAGACAGGGTCTGATTATGCAGGTCAGGCTGGCCTTAAACTCATACCAATCCTCCTGTGTCAGCCTCCCAAGTGCTGGGAGTATAGGCATGTGCCACCATACCAAACATGTCTGGAAAGTTTAATGTGACTATTATGTAAGCTGAATAAGTACATTACAAGATACCATACGATGCAAATCTTTATTTTAAAATATATTTAGGGGGAAAGCGCATCAAAATGTTGTCTAGTGGTTGTTTTGGGATGGTAAGTTTGCAAGTGATTATTAACTTTCTCGTGAATGTTTTATGGGGCTTTTCTTTATTTTACCCAGTGTGTGAGTTGTTTTAGAAATTGAAAAAGAAAGTTTTAGAGACACAAGGCTAAACAAGTGAAGGTGAGTTCTGACATCTTCCTGGCGTAGGTGTGCACCCCCTGCAGTTCCGCTCTTTCTTTTGCCCCTCTGTGTGTCCACTCTGAGTCCCATCCCCAGGACCTGCTGCTCTTCCAACTATCAAGATAGCAGCCAAATTAGAGGTCCTAGCGGATGCCAGGCTACTGGTGAGTCCAACACAAGCAATCCTGGTATTAGGCTTCTCTGTGCTGCTTATTCTCAAACTTCATAGCTTGGCAGGCAGCCATACTGTTCACTTCAGCAGAGGAGCTGGGGTTGAATGCAGACAAAGCAAGATCCTAGCAATGTGAAGCTGTTTCATGATGATGTTAAAAAGTTTCCAGTTTTACCAAAATTCTGGATTCAACAGTGCAGTCTGTTATATGTTTTATGTCATGAGTCTGGCTTTAATTTCTTTCTTTTGACTTTGTTTTCCATTCCTTTCAAATATTGTGAAGTATTCAGTCATTTCTTGCTGTCACAACAATAGTGGACCTGGCTCCAAAAACCCAGAAGCTCTTTGAACTCCACCCTTCACTGCCGGGCAGATACTAGAACATTGCCTCCCATAATGTATTGTTTATTTTTGTAGGTTGCTTTGTTTTCTTTTACAGATGAGAACTCTAACACCTGATTTAAAGAATGTAAATACAGCCAGGGTTGGTGGCACACGCCTGCAATCCCTGTACTCTACAAAGTTGCAGCGGGAGGATTGCAAGTTCAAGCCCAGTCTGGGTAATTTAGCAATTAACCAGACCCTCTTGCAAAACAAGATACTAAAAAAAGGACTGGAGAGGTAGCTAAATGTGAAGGCCCTGGGTTAATCCTCAGTATCACAAAAGTGGTAGGAAAAACAAACTTGAATACATTTTAAAGATTCCTGTGATAGGGCCCCTGTTCTGCCAAGAAGCTTAGGTGATTAGACCTGTGTTGTAATGTATGGAAAAATACCATTCTTCAGAATGGTAAGTCACCCTAATTTTGTCCCACACTCAGAGTCTTGTCATTAACCGACACTACAAATGATAATATCACCTTCAGTGTTTTCGGATTTTGTGTACTTGTTTTAGTTTCAGTGAGTAGTTTCTTCCCTAGGTACAAAAATAGGAATATTTGTTTTTGGAGGTTTTTGTGTGTTTGTTTGGGGGTTTCTTTTTGTTTTTTTTTTTTTTTGACAGTATGGACCCAGGCTGACCTTAAACTCACTATGTACCCCAGGTTGGCCTTGAACTCACAGCAGTCCTCCTGCCTTAGCCTCCCAAGTAGTAGGCATATAGACATTCATTACTACACCTGGCTATAAAGGTCAAATTTTATGGTATCAAGTAATTAGTGTTCAATTCAATTTGAACAATCACAGTATATCCTGCAGACTTTTCTGTATCAGGGTCTCACCCTCCCTGATGTGTGTTCACACCATTTTGAGAAGTCAACAGAACAACCCTTCAGGAGTCAGTGTCTGTTATTGTTTTTCCCAGGCACCAGAGAGGCTGCAGGCCAGGAGATTATATTTTATGAATGTTATTGGTCATGCAACACAGAAGCACATCTCCAGGCTTCTCTTATAATCTCTTGCCAGTCTCCAAAGCCCAGGGTCTGCTCTGAGAACCAGATTAGATCCTGGCAAGCAGAACTGTAGCCTGAAAGTATGCTACCTGTGTTTTTATGTATAAGTTTTATATTATTCTTCACAGTAAATAGATACATTTTAACTGTTTAGTTTCTTTCTTTCTTTTTTTTTTTTTTTTTTTTTGGTACCAGGGATTGACCTCACGCCCTCGTGCTTGCCAAGCAGGCGCTTATGCTTCTGAGCTAAATCCCCAGCCCCTTTTTAGTTTATTAAATGTTACCTAAATCTTTGTTTCTAGTAGAATATAGAAAAGTTGTCTCATTATCAGACTTACTTCTCTTAACTGTGGTAGAACTACTTGAGACTAACTCTTCCAGTAAGCCTTAAGAACTCTTTAAGGCTATCTTTAAGGTCACCAAATGTAATTTCAAAATCCAGCAGGTAATCATAGGGTTGAAAAACTGGGAACATTTTAACTAGGGCCATTTCTTTTTATAAGGCAACTTCATTGTGGGAAAATTTCCTAAGAGATAATAGACATTGTGGATTCAGTGGCAATTATATTGTTAAGTCAGAATTATCTTCCTCTTTTGCATTTAGAGAAATTGCTAACCTTTGTTTCCTCCATGAGGAAGAAGTACAAGCAAGTGTTACTTCAGAATTAGCAAGAAAGTCAAGATAGTTAGGTGAAACCATTTCAGTCTGTGATGCCCCAAGGAGGTAGCTAGAGCTTCTATGCAGTAGTACACATAGAAACATGAGGAATTATTAAATCGCCCGACTGAGAATGTATGCTAAGAGAATAAGTTAAGCATGGAAGTGTTCTTTAAGCAGAATCATAGGCCAGATCACTAAGTGTCACTAAGAGAGAATGAGGAATTTTCTCTCTTGAAGGTCCTGACAAACGGATCCATTTCTCATCTCTGTATCCGCTCTCCTGATCTACCACTCAGCAATTGATTGTTCTGGTGTCTCTACCTTTTCTGACAGCCTTCAGTTTTGCCTGATTTAATGAACAGTGGAAGGAGATAAACTTGATTCTTCCTGATGAATATTTACAAAGCCAGACCTTCTGAGTCTTGAATCTGAACCAAGGAGAAGCTGTTTTTTCTCCTCTTGTGTTCATCCAGCCTTTCTTTGGGTTTCTCTTAGATCTTTAATACTCTACCTTATGTTACATTTTTTTTCCTCTTCTAGGTAATAAGATCTTTGTAAAAAGAACTATTTTATTTACCTTTGTTTCCCCTTCTCTGCTTCAAAACTGTTTAAGTATTGCAGTACATATGTGAACCCCAGGCTTTTCACAGCTTTGTCCCCCTAATACATATTCCTAATGAGAGTACTTTTCTCATCTCCTCCCTCCCCTATAAGTAAAGGTTTATCCTGCTATCTTCACAAATTGGAATTCTGTTCAAGGTTTCCAGGGGCCTCTTCCAATCAGACAGCAATTTATACTGCTATTCTTACTTCCATCTCCTAGACTGCCTGCACCAGCCTTGCCTTCTCTCCCTCCAGTGTTATTGTCACAGGTATTTTTTTTCCACCCACGCTCTCCCCACCCTCATAGAAAACAAAGGGTGTGTTGTGGGAAGGGAGTTACAGGCTTGGAAGGGGAAGGTTTCAAAGTTCAGTTCTAAAACAGCCTGATGAGCGCTTGTTAGGTGTCTGGTCATCATCTCCTGTCCTTGAGCAGTGCTCCCTGCCCCACTGCCTGTTACTCTATCAACCACTCAAGCCGGGCTCTGCTCCCCAGTGTTGGAGGGTTGGGGGGCAGTGGGAGCTTGCATGTGCTACCTCAGAGGTGCCTCAGAGGTAGCAGGAGACCCAATCTATTTCCCATTTATATTTTCATTACTAATAGATAATGAGTACCCTTAATTTGGGTAATTGTGATTGCTATTAAAACACTACCTCAAAATATTCCTGTTCTTAGGTAAAGTGAGTACCTTGTCTCTCCTATGTAATATTCCTATTGAATTATACATTCTGTTTCTTACTAACAGTGGAGGTGAGGTCTCTTGTGCTTTTCTCTAAGGGAACCAAAAGTAATTTTAAGGAAAGTGTCAAACCAGGAATGCTTTTACTTCCCTGAACTATATATGAGTAACTGCATTTGGAGGCAATGTGAGAGGAAATGAAATGAAAGGAGGGATATGATATATTGAACGTCACCTGGGCATGGTGGCTCACACCTGTAATCCCAGAACTTTGGGGGCCTGAGGTAAGAGAATTACAAGTTTAAGCCCAGCTTTGGTGACCTAGTGAGTGACCTAGTGAGATCTTTCTCAAAATAAAAAATAAAAGAATCTGGGGATGTAGCTTAGTGTAAAGGTCCAAAGTTCAATCTGCAGTACTACAGGGGGGATAAAAAGATTTGTTGAATCCCACTATGTGGCAGGTATTATGCAAGACAGGTGGCAAAGTACTAAAATGGCCTACCTGCCCAGAAGGGTGAGGTCAGCCTTATTTCCCTTTTACAAATAAGGAGACCTTGCCAGGCCTGGTGGCACATGCCTGTAATCCCAGCACTCAGGAGGCTGAGACAGGAGGATCGTTGTGAGTTCAAGACCAGACTGGGCTACAAAGTGAGCTCAAGGCCAGCCTGAACAGCATAGTGAGACCCTGTCAAAAAGACAAGGGCTGGGGATTTAGCTAAGCAGCCTAAGCACCTACCTGACAAGCGCAAGGTTGTGAGTTCAATCCCCAGTGCCACAAAAAAATAAATAAATAAATAAATAAAAAATAAGACCTAGATCCAAGATCACAGAGCTGAGGTCAGAAGCAAGATTCAAACCTGATCCTGACTCCAGAGTTCCTGGTCTTGCTTTAGAAATCGTAAGCATTGAAGATCCTTTAGGATTCAAAACCAGAGGTGACTGATACTGATTTTTCTTCATGGGAGAATTTATAGCAGTTGCTAAATGTGCACATCCTCCAAAGGACGTTAGCAATCAGAAAATGTCACGGTCTTAGGGCTTCTCTTCCTGCCTTCCTCCTAGTTAAAGTTTCTTTATTGTGTAAACAGAGTTGAACAACTTATGACAAAGGCTCTTTCCACCTGTGGCAGATGTCTCCTGGAGTCTATTCTCCCACCTAAAGGATCTGGTGCCCTCCTATAACACAAAACTTCACTTAATTACTTTTTTTCCTTGGCGAGAGCAACATTCCGTTAACAAAATGGCTCACACAGTCTTCTTAAAACTTCATTGCAAAGGAAATGAAACTATTAAAAGGCCATTGCTCTGTAATTCAGGAAATTGAATCAGCTTATTTGGAGCCATAAGCAGAGGAAGGCTTGAGCTGTACTGAGTCACCTGATAGGAGACTAAACAGTGCCCTGCTCTGAAAGGACTCTGCCATGTAGAGGAATTGCGCGTTGTCTCTTTACAAGACCACATAACTCTTCAGATGCTTTTCTTTACCTCCTGAAAGTATGTTTTTTTTATATAAGATGAGAAAACTTTGATATTAACATTTGTAGTGATTTTTTAATCTTTTATTTAGCTCTTCAATGCAGTTCATGTATTTGTGGAAATATATCATTTAGTAAATAAAGGAGATATAATGTACAAATCTTGAACATGAATTTCTGCAGGTAAATAATTATTAAGCTTGGCTGATAGGTACATGAAGGTTCATTCTATTATTGCTTCTATTGCTAGTATATATTTTAAGTTTTCCCTAATAAGCAATTTAAAATATTTTTGTGACTAACTCACATTCTCTATGTTCTTCCTGTTTTACTACACCCAGGGAACCCAGTGTTTACTTGCTCTACCCACTAATTTAAAATGCCAGTCAAATTTAGACACCTCGTGCAGAAAAGAAAGGGAAGGGTTGGATTGAAGAGCTCTGATAAGCTCCTATGACATGAATAGTCATACTCATATTTTAAACTCTAAATTGCTGTTAGAACAGAAATATTGCTGCAGACTACAAAAGAAATGACACTCTGTATGTTTTGTTATGTTTTTCCTAAAGCAAAGTAATCTACTTTCAAATCCTCATCACCAGAATTTTAAGAAGGTTCAGTAGCAGTGATTAAATTTAAGGTCCTCTTCTTTTTAAGAAAATCTGTTCGAAACTTATAGATAAGGCAACAAGATTACTGTGTACTTTTTCCACGCCATACTAAAACACTCAGAAGCCTTCCTAGAGCTCTTCTGCTCCAGACCCTAGACCAGTGGTGGCGAACCTCTGGTACACATGCTGCAGTGGGCACACAGAGCCCTCTCTGTTGGCAAGTAAGCCAAGTCACCCCAGCAGCAGAGCATCAGATAGCAGTAGTGTTTTCTAAGCTAAAACCTCAATATTCAGATTTAATTGAAGCATTAGCACTTTGTGATAAATAAGTGGGTTTGGGACTACAGTTTGAATACTTGATCTCTAAAAGGTTCCCCATCACTGCTCCTAGACCTATCCGATATGGTAGCTATACCTAATCACACAGCACCTGAAATGAGGCTGGTGCAACTGAATAATATGTGGAAAGGATAACATTGTAGATACAGTGGTTTGTTTGTTTCTGTAGATACAGAGGTGGGCGGGAGGGGGCGTCCAGGCTGGGTCCAGGGTTGGCCCACGCTGATCTCAAACTTGTAGAGTCAAGTGATCCTCCCACATCAGCCTACCAAGGTGATGAGACTACAGGCATGTACCACTTTGCCTGGTTTTCACAGAGGTTTAAATGCAGTATTTTATTAAAGCCTGGCAAGTGTGAGGTCGTGAGTTTGATTCCCAGTACCCCCCCAATATATATATATATATGTTATTGTTAAAATTTGGGAAGGCAAGGTGGATAGAGGGAATAAAGATAATCAAAATGTAATATGTATATATATCAAATCCCCAAACTGAATCTGATTGCTATGTATCACAAACATGTACTAATAAAATAAAAGTTAAAATTAATTTCACAGCCAGGCATGGTAACACATGCCTGTAATCCCTGCACCCTGGGGAGGCTGAGGCAGGAGGATCAAGTTCAAGCCCAGCCTTAACTAAGCGCTTTAGTGAGAGCCTGTCTCAAAATTAAAAAAACAAAAGGCCTGGGGATATAGCTTAACAAGAAGGGCCTGGGTTCAAACCCCAGTACCACCAAAAGTAAAATAAAAAGCTAATTTCATTTATTTGATTTTTAACTTTTTAAAATATGGCTAGTAGAAAATATAAGGTTATATATGTACTTTCATATTTTTATTTTTTTTTCTTTTTTAAAGCAGTACTGGGGATTTTACCCAGTGCCTTTGCACTTGGCTACATCCCCACCCGCTTTTGAGACACAGTCTTCCCAAGCTGCTAAGTTACCTAGAGAGGGCTCAAACTTGCTATTCTCCTGCCTCAGCCTTTCAGCATGCTGGGACCACAGGTGTGCACACTGTTCCAACTTCACATTACCTTTCAATTGCAAGTGCTGCCCTAGAGCTTATGAAAGGCAACTTAGGTTTGACTACTTCTGACCAGTGTCCAGATCATAAAGTTAGATATTAGCTGCAAATAATTTCCATTTATAACCAAAGGACAACTCCAAAAGTTTTGATTTTATGATTTTGTAGAGAATTTAATAATTTTCCGAAATATTGGTGGATTTCATTTATGTTTTATTTTCCTTTACAGTTTACATTTATCTCTAATGGTTGCACCAAGCAGAATCTTTTTAAGTTAAAAGCTAGGTTATGTTAGTTTCTGGCAGTTCTTTAACTCTTCATATATGCAAAAAGATGATTAGTCCTGTTGGTCAAAAGATACAATGGACGTAAACTTAACTGGTACTCTGATTTATTTTACTTGAAATTATGTTTCACTGACTTGTCTTGCTTCCCTAAAGGACATGGAAAGGGAAGCAAAAATATGGAATGATGCTGATACTGAGTAACAACTATTTTCTTTCACTTTATATGCTCGTGTGTTTATATAGTAAAAGCAGAGAAACGATGATGTTTTAAAATTCCACACTTCACCCCCAAAGACAACATTGCCAAGGTCCTCGTTTCCAGCACCGACCCCAACAGAAATGCCTCCCACTGCACTGTGGGGCTAGAGCCATTCTTTCTGCCTCCACCCACAAGGAAAAGGGTTGTTTCGGTTTTGGTTTCTGAAATGTACCCCTCATTAAAACAGCAGAAGCCACTTAACAGTAGCTAGGCTGCCATTTTCCAGGTACACAGAACCACTGTGTGGAGCCTCCCAGAACATGTGCTCTACTGACCCTTTTGAAAATGCATTTGAGATGGAATAACAAATAGGAATATGCTATGTTGTCCATCTGGCTATGTTTTGCTTATCTGTTTGCCCACATTGTCAGCTCGTTACTGAAGTTAGAAGACAAAGCAAGGCAGTACTGAATGACAGAACAAAAGACTTTGGGGTTAAGCTCCGAATCTCTTAGCTACCAAAATACATACATACATACATGCATACATACATACATACATACTAAAGAGCTCTAGTGTTGGCAGAAGAGAACATGTAGACCAGCAAGAGGAAGTTCCTTTCTCTTTACCCCACCCCTTTGTCTTTTGTGTCTAGAGATTTGGAGAACTGCTATGACTGTGAATTGTTAGGCATGATGTTTTATTTTGTTAGGTTGGAATGAAATACAGAAACCTGATCCTGAAACCTGGGGGATCTCTGGACGGCATGGAAATGCTCCAGAATTTCTTGAAACGTGAGCCAAACCAAAAAGCGTTCCTAATGAGTCGAGGCCTGCATGCTCCGTAAGCTGGAATCTTTGGTAGCCGTCCATGTCTGGAGGACAAGTCGACATCACCATGTGTTGCTGGCCTGGAAACTGAAGGGAGTTTTTTGCAAATGAAATCTTAGATTTCTATTAACTGCCTTTTTGTTTTTCAATTTTAAAAATTATACAGATGTAAAAGAAATTATAAATACTGTGACCTAAGAAAAGACCCACTAGAAAATAATTGTACTATAAAATTCCATAAAAATGGATTTGATTTCTTTTGATAAAAGTTTCATATGAATGTAATTTGATTCTTTTGCTATTATAATCTAGATAATATAACGTAGGAGGGCTAAGAATTTTTAAATTGAATCACATTCATGATATAATTTGATCCTTCTTATATCTTGAAGTTTTGTACTTGGGATTTCTAAACCGATAAATGAATCATCACATTCCGCTGGTAAATATTTTCTTGGAGCTCCGTGTCAACTTTAATCTTCTGTCCTGCAGTAAGGTGTGACCTCTTTTTCACCTGCATACCTCAAGGTCAGAGGCATGTGCCTCAGCAGCGTGTTTATATACCAGGCGGGCCTCGTGAGTCCCAGCTTTCAGCCACGCTTAAATCATATTCCTCTTTTTGAGTTTTTCTTGGTTTTGTTCCCTGAAATTCAGTTACGTGTACCCAAGTTTGTTTGTTTTGTTTTGTTTTTTGTAATTTTAACTGAACTAGTCTGATGTATATTGCAAATCTTTGTGTTCTGTATTAAAGGATTTGCGTTACAGATGCAATTTCACTTTAGCATACAAGATTGTCTGTCTGATGTAGCTGCAGGTTAGAACACTGAAGTAAGCCCAGGTGTCTTTTTTTTTATTTCATTTCTAGTAAGAGGTAATGACTGACTCTTTTATAACCACTTCCCACAAAATGTCTTACAGTGCCATAGGAAGAGAGTTGACACTAATGTGGAATGTTTTATATAAAGAGTTCAGAAATTCCAGAAGAGGAGCACATGCCTGTAATCCTAGTATTAGAGAAGCCCAAGCAGGAAGATTGCCATCAGTTTGAGGCTAACCTGGGCTACATAGTGAGTTCAAGACCATTCTGGACTACATAGTGAGATTCTGTCTCAAAAATAATAATAGCAATAATAATAATAATGCAGAAGAAGAGTGCATCAGGCAAAGAGTTTAGGACAGCTGCTCCAAACTGTTATGTATATGCTGAAACCCACTTCTGGGGAAGAGCCTCATCAGTAACATGTTTTATCTGGTTATTTTTACTTGAAGTGAACCTTTGGACCTCTCTTTAACCCTCTTTACTCTGGGCCTAAATTCCAAGTCTGCAGCAGACCAGTAAACTCACAGTACCTATTTTTTTCTGTAGGAGGAAACCAAGATAGGATAATTTAAAATAAATTTTATAAACTTGTTTTCATTGCTAGGGATAGAACCCAGAGCAGTGGGATGCTGGCCATTGCTCTACAAGTTACACCCCTAGACCTCCCCCAAAAATAAATGTTGTATACTGCATAGCTCTCCCAGTAGTTTACCAAAACACACCTGAGGTATGACTTTGTTGGCCAGGGATAAAATTATAATCTTTCTATGCTTTAGTCCAAATGGACTTTGTATTAAATAAAATTTTATTACACAAGATAATAAAATTAGAGACAGCAATGAAAACAAGAGCTATGGCAACATAAATGGAATTCCAAGGTGATTAATTCCAAGCAGATACCCTAGACATCCGCATGAAATCCTACCCACCGTTTCGAGACAAGTTATCTGGCCCTTCTCCCTCCCACACTTAACTCCATGTCACTGTCCCCAAAGCTGTGTTTGTGGTGAGTTTTCCCCCCAGACTCTTTTGTTTTCTGCTCTCCAATTTAAAAAAAAAAAAACCTCTCTTCAGCTTTTTCTGTTGCCCATGTGTGTTCTTTGTAATAACTGATATTTTCGATCTTGTTTTGTATGGAAACTAAAAATTGGTGTGGAAAAGGCAGCCCACGAAAGTTACATTATTGTCCACCAGAATAAACTCACATTTCTTTCACACTTTAATGTTAAAACTGAAAGGCATAGCACAGCAAAAGCACAATGATGTTCTTTTTTTATTTAGACCACCTCTTATACTTAAAATCTACCAAAGAACCACAATGCAATCAAGTACTCATTTAAAAAGTATTCACTAACATAATTCAAAAATAATGACCTACTTTTGAAACTCTTAAATATAGCTATTTAAATGTAGCTATCCATTGGCTTCTTCTTTTTCCCCCATCAGAGCACAAAGTTAACACGAAGACACTCTGCTAGTCTGCTTGTAGTTGTTGCTACAAAATACCTGAGAATAACAATTTAAAGGAGGAAAGATTTCTCTATGGCTAGGTTTGTCGATTTTCAGTCCAAGGTCAACTGGCTACATTGCTTTTAGGCCTGTGGTGAGGCAGAAGTATTCTGACAGAAAAGCCTGATGGAAGAAAAGAGAGGGCAGGCTGGGGACCAGATATAGTCCCTAAGGCTACACTCCCCTGCCCCGCCCCGGGACTCTGTGACCTGCTCCTCTACTGGACACTACCTCCAGTTTCCATTCCTCCAATAATGCTATCAAATTGTGATCTTATCA